>CAJUYI010007240.1:0-12426 GCA_910591695.1 Galerucella pusilla
TCACCCAAATCATCGGATGCAGATTTCATCTCGCCCAGGCATGGTTCAGGAAAATTAAAACTATCGGTATAGTTGTGGAATATAACGATGCGAGCAGTGATATTGGTCGGTGGTTGCACTTGACTTTTGGTCTTACTTATTTAGATCCTAATGAAGTGGGTGATTGCGTTGCGTTCGAACTATTCGAAAAAAGACCAAATGACATGAGATTGGAGAAGTACGCTGATTATCTAATCGAGAATTATGTTGATGAAGAATCTCTTTTTCCGCCGACAATTTGGGCCAAAAATTCGTCTGATCTCACGCGAACAACAAACGCTTGCGAAGCTTTTCACAGAACTTTTAACGATTCATTTTACAAAGAACATCCAAATATAATAACATTTCTTGAGAAATTAAATGAATTCCAAATCGAAACTTATATCAAGTTGCAAAGTTGTCATTTGAAACATTATGTAAGAGACCCTAAAATTAGAAATCGTCAAAAATTTATTGAAAACCTTATAGAAAAATACAAAAACTCTGAAATAGATAGAACTCATTTTTTAACATGTATTTAATTTAAATGTGTAAAATTTTGAAATTCCCATTTGTGTAAAAATTATTTATATGTTCATGCCATAGAGTTGAAATTAAAACCTTTAAACTATTTTCATGTTTTGATTTTATTTCTTCTTTGAACCGAAAGCATATATTATACCTGATTGCGGGGACGAAATTACTTGTAGGGAATTTATACCTGTCAGCCATGGGGACCAAATTACCTTTTGAAATTTCGTGACGTCATCGGGACCAAATTACCAACTCCGGTTAAAGCTAGACCCTTTCCCAATGAAACACCCTGTATACTATTAAAATATTATTATATTAAAATATACTATTATGACCAAATAAATGCAGTTTGCCTACCTATGGTTACAGATTATTTATTGTAGTTATCATCTTTTGCATTTTGCAAATTTCCTCTCGATATATACAATAATAACTTCACTTTCATGTTATTTCCTGAACAACATATTTTTTCGGTTGGCATGATTTGCGATTACAAAATCCCCTCATTTTGATTAATTAATAGATCTATTGTTTCCTAGACGTATTTTTCACGACGTAGTATCTAATAAATAATTTAAACGTTTGTCCATTGACGTGGATAATTTACACAACATTACGGAACGAAAAGTGATTATTTGAATCAATTAATATTATGTTACATACCTATAGCGTTTTAATTATCGAGAAAACGTAATTAAGATGACGAATTCATATAAATATTTTATATTATTATGTAGACCTTTTTTTGATTTAGTATCCTTAAATAGAACTGCATACTGCACACATGACAATAAGTTGTCCGACTGATACTATAAAAAATAGTACCTTTGTTGGAATTCTCATTAGAAGACAGTACACGAGAAAAGGATAACTGCAATGCTGATTCTAATTCTTTTAGTACTGCTATTAAAATACCGACACAAAAATTATACACTGTTATTTATAAGATGCGACATAGGGATTCCTGTACAAAACTGTCAAACGCAAGCTAACTTTTTTACTAAATAGCGTTAATAAAAAATAATAACAGATTTGGAAAGGTCGTTGAAGAATAAGTTCAAATGCACTTTTAATTTTCTTAAATTCGTTTTGGTTTGGTAAGAAAAATGGATACCTAGTTGTGTTTAAAAAAAGTCGAGCTCCATTTTAATACCACTTTGGAATACTTTTGAAAGAGTGGGAAATAGCTGCATGGGTACGTGCACAGAACATTTCAAAGTTTAACCTGAAGTGTGGCGCTTCGATTGGTCACTGTGGTTATTTTTTTCTTTTTGTTTATAGTTCTTTTTACAAAACTTTTGAAACAAATAACTTTGCTTTATTTTAATTTCAATGTATTTTAGACAAAAATTGTGTAAAATAATTAAAAACAAAAAGAAAAAAAATCGAATCGCCACACTTCAGGTTAAACTTTGAAATGTTCCTTTGCGTGCACGTACCCATGCAGCTATTTCCCACTTTTTTAAATTAGCTAAATATAGATTTATCAAAAATCTAAACTAACTAATTATCAGACGTATTTGTACTTATATTAAACAAAACCTGCTACGCCCATGAATTTTATCATAAATACCTAAAAATTGCCTAAAAACGCCAATAATTAAACAAAATCAGTAAATAATGTGAATTGTTTTCTATTCTGTCAGTTGTTGATGTGTTGACAGGTTATACTGAAAAAGTAAAATCTTTGTCAAACACTCTTTCCTTGTCGACATAACAATGAAATATTTAACTGAGACTCACCGAATTGAGATTTTAATGATGATCGGGTACGGGGATAACTGCAGAAGTCAAGTTGAAGTGGCAAACTTATTGAATCACAGGTATCCCGAATTGCCTAATATTTCACAAAGTACTGTGTCTAAAATTCATGCACGATTTAGAGAACTTGGACTTGTCAAACCATTGAGAAGAAAACCACACTTCGTTGAAGATGATATGAAAGTGGATATTTTGTTAAGTGTCGAAGAGAATCCAACTTAAAGTACACGTTAAATTGCCCGTGAAAATAATGTTAGTCATACAACTGTTCTAAGATGTTTTCATAAAGAAAAACTTCATTTCTACAAATTAACTTTTGTGCAGGAGTTAACAGAAGTCGATCCAGATCGTAGAATTGATTTCTGCGAAAGATTGATGAATAAGCTGAACAGAAATGAGATAGCTCTTGGTAACATTCTTATTCTGACGAATCAACATTCACATTGAATGGAGAGGTAAACCGACAGAACTGTAGATATTGGCCAGCAGAGAATCCTAATTGGATGCGTGAGACACATACTCAGTACCCTCAAGAGGTAAACGTTTAGGCCGGTATCATAGGCGACCATATTATTGGTCTTATATTTATAGATGGAAATTTGACAGCTGGAAAATATTTAAATATGCTTCGAAATGAAGTTATTCCTGCGTTGGCAAACTTCTATCCTAACGCAATAAATCCTAGCTTACCGAATGAAAATGTTTGGTTCCACCAAGACGGGGCAACACTCCATTATGCTTTAATGGTAAGAACTTATTTAGATGAAATCTTCCCCAATAAATGGATTGAACGAAGAGGTACTATTGAGTGGCCAGCTAGATCGCCCGACCTTACGCCGTTAGATATTTTTCTGTGGGGTAATCTCAAGAACAAAGTATTTGCAACACAACCAACTAGCATTGTAGACCTCAAAGACAGGATAACTACAGAAATACGGAATATTTCACCTCAAACTTTAAACAAAGTTAAGGAGGAGTTCTATGGGAGACTGTGCTATTGCCAACAACTAGGTGGAGAACATTTTGAGCATTTATTTTAATGTATTAAAATCAAATACATCAGGTATTTTATGTACAGTAGAAACGGTGAATGTTTTCCATCACGTGACTGTTACGTCAGCAACAATATTCATATGAATCAAATCAAAACTTCTGTCAACTCAATAGAAATAAACGTTATGACTAATATTCCAAATGTCGGGCTTTTACGAATTGGCAACTAAACAATAAATTTAATTTTCTGATTGTAATTATCTGGTTAACATCTCGACATGTTTATTAAAACCATCGATATACTGGGTGAATAAGTTACAAAATCCAAAATTAATATCAACCATACTGGCTTATTAGTGGAAAGCTAATCTTTGTAAGATATCTCGGATTTTATATAAGGATTTACAATTGGTAGTTCATAAAAATGACATAATATCTAGTCTACTGACTCTAAAATTTTTAAAATTACACTTTCTAAACTGATTATATTGGAATGTTTTTTTTGGATGAGCTATAGATTGTAAATAGAAGATTCCTTCACAGCTTGAAGGTCGACGTTTCGGTGAATATACCATTGAAACACAGACGAATAATAGAAAATTTTTAAGTGGAACCCAAGGCCCCATATATCTTATTGGTGCCTGATCCTTTACATCAGCAGTTATTAACAAATAAGTAAAAGAAAACTACAAAAATAATAATGATTATTTATTGCTTCTGAAACACATGTTTACAGCAATTAGTACAAGGGAGTTATGTTATTCATATTACAAATTTGTCTTCAAAGTTCATCCGTTTCGGAATCTGAGCTGTCCTCACCAGTATTTATTATCACTGGTTCAATTTGTAATTCCACTAAATTTTGTTCTCGAGTAAACCAGTCTTCGATTATTTTTTCGGTATGCCTGACACAATTATCCCAAATATTTGCATTACAATTTTCCAATGCTTCCTTCCACATACTCAAGACCCTTTCATCACCGTATCCGTCTCTGCCAATATATTTATTATAATATTTTTTGCAGTGGGCCCAAATAAGCTCAATGGCATTAAACTCACAATGGTAGGGTGGTAGCCTCAAAACTTCATGACCATGTTTTCGGAACAACTCATCAATGACATATACATTTTCTTTCCGGTTCATTTTAGCAATTTGTAGTAGTACAGGTCTTGAGAGGTTTTCATTAAAGACAACATTGTTGGCTTTCAACCAAGTGATAATTTCATTTTTTTTTTCGATGAAGTGGAAGGTTGCTTTTCTTCTAGTATACTATGATAAGGCGCATTGTCCATTATTATTAACGACGGTTCTTCTAAATTCGGAATTAACTGTGTCAAAACTCACTTTGTAAATATTTCACCGTGGTAATCTGACGACGATGATCTAGAGGAAAACACTAAACTGGCATCTTCCACAAATCCTTTGGATGAACCAGCATGAACAATAATAAAACGTTTACCGTCGTATCCTCCTGGTTTACGTACACTTTTGACATTACTGTTCTGCCAAGAAGTTAATTTGGTTCCTTTGGCATATATCCATGTTTCATCTAAAAATATGGTTTGTCTTGAAAATACACCATCACGATTTTCTCTATATTTGCGAAGAAAACATGCTCTTTGGCTAGCAATATTTGATCGTTCTATTAATGCTCTTCTATTGTCTTCCTTTGTATATTTAAATCCCAAATGTTTTAATAACACCAATAAAGAGGTATTTCCAATAGAAAGAATTTCCTTATTTTTCAGTTCCTCATTTATGGTTTTGACAGTAACATGTTTCCCTAAAAAAATAAAAAGTTTAAAACTATCATTACCTCAAACTAAACAGAATTTTGTTTTATATTTACTTCATACTAAACTGGAATACACAATAATTTTGATGTTCAGATTTTTTTATAATTTATACCAAATAATTTATAGAACCCCATGTATGTGACATCAACAAATTTAAATTAGTAAACTTAATCGTGAAAAATGTCATCTACACTCAGACCCAACAAATTGGTAAACATTTACTAACAGTGCCCAACTTGGAAACCAGCACATGTAGCAGCTATAATGTATCACATTCAAATTAAAAATATGCACAACTTATGTATTCAAAAACTTTTATTACTCAGAACCTCTATGATCAAACTACTGGTTTTTCTAAGATTTTTATATACCACGCCAAAGTTGATGGTGAAAAATCACACTATATAGATAATACTACATGCAAAATCTTAATTATTAGGTACCTACTATGATCTCACTTCTTTTGTATTTAAAGTGTAAGCTGACTGTAATCTTAAGAACATGGGAAGATGTATTATTGTTTCACATGTTTCTTTACTTACTTTGTTCATACATGTTATATAAGGTATTCCGTACTGCCATTTTGGTTCCCTCGGGTAGATCCTCTGTTTTTGGTTTTAATCGAGGTGTATAGCTAGGTGATGTTGGGAGTGTTGAAGTATTTCCCTTTCTCTTATTAAGGGAACATACAGTTTTAACTGATATTTTCAGTGCAGTTGCCACTCTCTGAAATATAATATTAAATAGAAATGTCCTTAACTAGATGTTAAAGTATAATACCTCCTGAACAGATGAAATAGGTTGAAAAGGTCCTCCGTTGTTTTTTTCCATCTCAAAATATTCAATTAAATTTTTAACAAACTCCTGTGCTCGTGAATTAAGCCGATTTCCAGGCATCTTCTGAAAATAACTGTTGGTTAATATACTGTTACAAGTACAATCAGACACTTGATTCATGCAACTTTGAAAATTCTACAGAGATTTACAAATTGTGGAGTATTATAAATACTATTTACCATCTATAAGTAGTAAAAAGAACATTTTAATATACCCGTCCCACGGTAATTTAGGTATTATGAAATGTCAAAAATTTACAAGTTGATAATGAATTATATTCGTACTTACCAATGTCAAATGGAATAAAAAGTTAAATTAGTCCTAACAAGAACTGATTTTCACAATAAATACACTTTCAATCCAAAAATTCGCTAAAAACAAGACAGCAAATCAATCTCGCATAACCTCAAATGCGGTAATGTCAAATTCAACTTTTAGTACGAGCAGTTATTCACGTTACGTCTATAATATCGTTGTCTCTTTTTACGATTATTACGGCAGCATTAAATAATTTATAACGTATGTCTTGCTGTTGGTCTTGTGAAGAAGACAATCGATCGTATGTTGCTATGTTTGATTTATATCGACAGAAAGAGATAGTATGTAGAAAATATGTGTTGTATGAATCGTAGATTGGGTCACGTGATGGAAAACATTCACCGTTTCTACTGTATGTGTTTAATAACTGAAAAAATAGAAATTTCACCCTGTATAATTCATAATTGACCATACATTATTTAGTTTGTTGGAATCGGTTCATTAAGAGGATTCCAAAAATATGCAAATATTCAGGGTGTTTCATTAAAAAAAAACACCGACTACGGCATACTTGCGTGAATCACTCTGTACATTTACATTTATGTTTACATAACGCACAACTCAATTCAAAAGTTGACGTGTCTCTGCATTTTTTATAATTTTCTGAAATAATGAAATGAAGAATTGTATTCCATAACTGGTTTCCACACTGTATAAATCTTCCATAGGAGCTCAGATTTTATTTACGTCCGATGTAAACAAAAGCAGAATTGTTGTAGGTAGGTAAATTGAACAAGACCGCAATTTTATTCAATGCAATTCAATACGTGTAAATATTAAATAATTAGGTAGTATATGTAGTATATTATTTAGTATATTCACATAAAATAAAAGTTTTATTTTATTATGTATACAGGGTGATTCATAAGAAATATTAAGGCCAATATCTTGGAAATCCTCAGAAATATTGTAGCCAGCATAAACGTTCATATTTTAGAGTGTAGTAATTGTACAGCATGTTCCAGAACGTCGAGCCAGATCATAGGAACATTTTTCTCAACCTGGTTTCTTCTTATGCTACTACACGTACACGGGATAGAGAATGTTGAGATTTGTATAGAAATTAAACATTGTGACGTTATACTTTTGGATTATCAAATGATGCATTTGTTCATAATTTTTATTTTTATTATTTTTGCATTCATGTACTCACGAAAATCTCCCTGTTTCCTCATTGCGACGCTCTTGATAATTAATTTCAATTAATTATATAATTAAATAATTCCCCAAATATCACCAAAATGAAATTTGTCTAAAAGCATTGACCTAAACTTCTACATTGCTTAACCATCGACAAACTGTACATATTATTAATTTTATTTTGGTCACCATTTATACCGTATTGATTTTTGTTTTTTTGTTAAAGGAACAACGAAAAACGAAAGGAAAAATCTCGAAATGCAGCCCGATGTCGAAGATCTAAAGAAACCGAACTCTATTACGATCTGGCTAGTGCTTTACCCTTTACGAGCGAGCAAATTTCACAATTAGATAAAGCTTCTGTTATGCGATTGGCTATTTCCTACCTAAAAATTAGGACAGTAGTTGGTGCTGGTAAGTAAATTGATTGATTTATTTCCACCCTAATTTGTTCTAACGTTTCGTTCGAATTTATACATCTGATACCCATTATTATACACTCAGGTGCAGAAAAAACGGGCCACCTATATTTTTTCAAAATCGGCTTAATTTGGTTATTATTTTGGTTTTTAAATTATATTTTGTATTCTTTATCAACAAAGGACTTACTTCTAAATACAAAAAGTTGGAATACATGTGTATTTTCTCGTTTTACATAAAAAAAGAACATTTTATAAAATTCAAATTCAAAAGTTCCATATTTCATTCATGCAATTCAAAAGGAGCTTATGTGTTTTCAATTGTTGGGCAATTTTTTCTTAATGTTAATATTGTCAATATCAACGTTGACAATTTTAAAGTCTTAATTATGGTTTTAAGTGCTGAAGATTGTGCTAAAGCAGTAGCTCTTGTGGAAGATGGTCGAAGGGCCGGATACGAAATGCCTCCCGAAAAAGGGTTTCTTACCTGTCGCTAAAAGGGTCACATACGAATTGCCTCCTAAGCTCTAAATAAATTACCAGCTTCTAATCTTTGTACGAAGGTGAGACGTTGCCAAACTTTCGTCCTTTTATAGAATTTCGTTAATAACTCAATATTAACCATTATTTTTTGGTTTTAATATTTTGATTATTTTGATCAAAAACATAAAGACATGATAAGTATTTTATACATTTATTAAAACAAATCATCAGCAGAAACTTACAAAATTACATAATATTATCATCGCAGAAAATTTAAAAACACCAATTTTTAAGAAAATTACGACTCAAACAATAAAATTCAGTCTGCAGACTGAACTATTCAATTTTATATACAAATCATCAGAAGAAATTTACAAACTTACAAATTATTTTTCCTAAATTTGTATGACACTAGTTTCACAAATTCTAATTTATTTATTGTACCTTCTCTTAATTGTAATATTTTTTCATTTACAAAATTGATTTTTGCTGTACTTTCCTCAACAATTCTTTTTGGTACCGAGACAGAATTTATTTTAATATAGGTATTTATTTGAAATTGTAAAATAATCTCAATAAAATTATTTATATTTGGATGAGGGCAGTAGAAAGACGAGTTATACTTGGAATGGAAACTTTCACATGGGTTTGTGGTTCTTTCTAAAGATGAAGAGTGCTCAGCCCAGAGATGTGGCGGAAATTTCGAATTTTCCGATATATAATTATCCACAAGATAATCACAAAACTGAGTGACCCTTTCATCGACTGGTTTAATTTCGGACAAATCTATTGCAAAAAAATCGCCAACTTCTTCAGGATCTAAGAATGATAGGCCAAAAATATATGACAGAAAATGGGTAATTTCACTTGAGTCAGCACCTTTTTTCTGGTATTCTGGAGCTAAGCCCAGTGCTTGAAGCTTTCTATACCAAGCCTGACCCAAATGAAAACGACATCCACGAAGATCTGCTTCAGGGAATGCCTTACGGATACCATTATGTATAGAAATTTCAAAGTCTGAAGTTATTACTTTAGGGGATACAGGGCAATTGAGTTTAATACATTCTTCTATGATATATTTAAACACGAGATAATAAGAAGATGACTTTTTATCTTCAAGTAAACAGAAGACGAGAGGAATATAATGTCCATTTTTTAAGCCATGTATAGTGAACAATTGGGTGAAAAAGCGAGGACAGTACTCAAAAGTTCCGTCGACATACCAATTGGAAACAGTCGAAAGAAAAGAAAGATTTGAAGAACAGGATAATATAACAATGTGATTATCTTTGTCATTTTTAATTATAAAATTTTCGTTCCTATTTGTAATAATCGAAGTTGAATCGATAGCAATATGAAATTCAGATATACTTTTAGGAAGTTTAATTAAAGAATTAGTTGTTCTAGCGTAATATAAATTCTGTCTCACCCTATAGATATCGTTGGTAGTAAATGTCTCTATATTCGTCTTCTTAAGTTCTTTACATATGAGCTTCATTGGTTTTTCGTTGATATCTTCCACGGCTGCTCTTTTTATCGAATTGCTTACGGCTTTCCTATTGGACACTTCGGCAGACAACTTCTCGTGATTGTGATCTAATATCGACTCAATTATCGAATTGTCACATCCCTGCGTTTTCACAAATGCTTTGCAGGTTTTCTTAGTACATGTCCATCGCTTTACCGTATCTTTGGCCAACATTTTTTGAAAACCGAATGTGAAACCATCAATTGATATTAAAGGTTTGCCCTTTTGACTCGAACACATCGTTGATTCCATTATTTCGAATATTATAACTTAATCCACTTAAACACAATTTGAACTTAAAATTGACAAACTGATACAAGCTTTAAATCGACAAAACTGAGACAAGAACTAATAAACTTGAAGTATTTATACAAAAATTAAGTGATCACATAATTATAGAAAGAATATTTATTATAAACAACTAATTACCAGATTTAGTAGGTGCAAACTACCCTATTCATGGAATAGATTAGAGATTAGAATCGTGTTAGATCAAAACAATTAGAATACTTAGTGTAGGTACATCGGCTTTATTTTTAATGGTAAACAATTTTATTTTCTAAACAAAAATGTACACTGATTAAGTAATCACATCATTATAGAAAGGATATTTATTATAAACAACTAAGTGTACTTCGGCTTTGTTTTTAATTGTAAACAATTTTATTTTCTAAACAAAAATGTCGTACTCTGAAATATTTTGTTAACAGATTTTATGTACAGTGCATAAGAATTAGAAAAATAAAAATAGATATATATTTACCTATTCAAATTATAATTTGGCAACATTGTGTCATTATACAAAGATTAAGCACACAAAATATTACCATAAATGATTAAGGACCCGGAGGCATTTCGATTGTACCCGGGAGGCATTTCATCTATGAAAATAGGTACCTGAAAAAACGGGAGGCATTTCGATAACACCGGGTCGAAGCCAAAGATATGTGGCTCGATTACTCAATGTTAGTCGTTCTACCATTCAAAGGGTATTACAGCGTTTTGGGGATACTGGAAGAAACACAAGAAGGCCTGGTAGTGGTAGAATACGGGTAACTACCGCTCAAGATGACAGATTTATTGTACTAAATTCTCTAAGGGATCGTCATTTGACTTCAGTACAGACAAGAAATCGACTTCTGGAGGTTCGTGTAAAAATGTAAGTAAATGGACAGTTCGCCGAAGATTACATGAGGTTGGGTTAAAAGCTTTTAGGCCAGCAACTGGGCCTAAGTTACTTCCACGTCACCGGGTAGCGAGATTGCACTTTGCTCGTGAATATAGCAATTGGAATCTTATGCAATGGAGTAAAATACTCTTTACCGATGAGTCCAGGTTCTCGCTACATTCACCAGAAGGACGAAAACGAGTATGGTGACGAAATGGGGAACGATTCCAAGAATGTGCTTTTAGCCCTAGGCTGAGTCATAACGGAGGTTCCGTAATGGTATGGGCAGAGGCATATCAAGTGAAGCCTCTACGGAATAGTGTTTATCAATGGGGGCTCACTGACTGCACAACGGTATATTGAGGAAGTTTTGGCATATCAGGTGGTTCCATTCGCTCCATTTATTGGCGATAACTTTATCCTGATGCAGGACAACGCTAGACTTCATTCAGTGACATGCGTCAGTGAATACTTGACAGAAGTTGGCATTGAAAAAATGAACTGGCCAGCATGTTATCCGGATGCAAATCCTATAGAACATGTGTGGGACATGTTAGGCAGACGTGTTAGAAGTCGTGCTATAGCACCAACCACACTAAATGAGCTTCGTGTAGCTCTTCAAGAAAAATGGGAGAATATTCCTCAGAATGCATTTCGTGAGCTCATTAGTGCCACGCCGTATGCAAGCAATAATTAGGGCTAGAAGAGGAAATACCAAATACTGAAGTCTATTTTATGTGTTAAATTTTGTTTCCTGTACCTCTAAAGTTTGCTGTTGTTAACATAAATGTTACTAAGTATACATGTATTTTTCCTTTAATCATGTCATTGTTTATTAAGTTTAGTTTAAGTAACATAATATTCTTGTCTTTTTATACCAGGAGGAAGTCCTTTGTTGGGTAAAATATAAAAAGTGTAAACCAAAAGCCAAAATAATAAACAAATATAGCCGATTTTGAGAAAAAAAAAGGGGGCCCGTTTTTTTTGCACCTGAGTGTATATATAATAATATACAGGGTGTTTCAAAAAAAGGTAACACCGTCTTTAGGATAGGTAAAAAACAGAAAAATAATTGGGGTTGGCTTAGTGAAATTTTTTTCTAACGCCATCCGTTTTCAAGATAAAGGGCGTTGAAGAAAATAAATTACACATTTCTTACGATTTTGCCGAAACTACTGGCACCATTGTAATGAAATTTTATACGAATATGTTTTGGAAGCTGATATATCCCATGAATTTGTTTTTATAACTAACTCTCATAGAGGGCGCTAGTTACACGATTCATACAACGTATTATCCAACATAACTTTTTTTAGGGTAGAATTATTAGTCAAAACTCCAAGTGAACATAAACATCGTTTAATTCTACACCAAAAAGGTACTCTTGGTAAAACTCGATATTATGTACCGTTTTCGGAATATTTTGATTT
>CAJUYI010007241.1:0-12422 GCA_910591695.1 Galerucella pusilla
GGAAATAGGGATCGGGAAAAAATTTCCGTGCGCTGTTCCGAAAATGTCATATTTACTGTATTTTATAAACAGTTGAAAATGTAGTATTTTCTGTTAAGTATAATAAAAAAGCTTTTTCCGGTCCCTGGCGTCCATTTTCCGGTCTTGATCGGCAAAACGTTATTTTCTGGACGAAAAATTGTCCAGAAAGTGTATATTTTCTGGTCGGTCTTAAAAAAAGTCATTTCACCAGTATAGATATGTTGCTGTAGTGAGGGATTGGTCTAATTGTATATCAATTTCAATCCCTCAATTTTTTTCGAAAAAAATATCAATCCGGAAAATCTAAACCGTGAGTTAAATACAGGAAAGTGGAAATATGTCCAAGAACGCGTTTTGATTGGCGTGTCGTCAAGGAACAACAGATGAGATCGATGTTGGGGGAACAGGTATAGGTACGCTACGTGTTTACTGCTCACTTAAAAACGAATAACCGGTTAGGGTAGGAATATTATTGTTATAATAATGATATAAATAATATTCTTATTGATATAAAGTCTTATTTAAAAAAGATGAATACTCTTTGTCGTTGTTTGAAATATGACCAACTAGCCCAGTCGGGTTAGCTTAAAACCGGGCCAAGATTCACAAAAATTTTTAGCAGCCATTTTCTTCTGGTAGTCCAAATTCAAAAAGTCGGGGAACCAGACCAGTTGCTTCATCCGCCATCTTGATTTGAGGGATTATTTCTTATCTCTTGATCAACTCGTTTATTTTCAATTTAGACGGAAAATGGTTAAAACAAAAGTTGTTTAAAATTAAATTTCCTACAACTTTGGTTCCCAAAAATTTTTTCATAGTATCGATTTCTTTCGATTTATACTCGGAGAAGGGGGTTAATTTTTGGTTATCGAATAACTCGTTCCGTCTTATGTCACAACTGCAACGGAGAAACGTGCGAAAACATTGTTTCAATTTAAGAGCTGTTGGATGAAGATGACCTTGGTAATGACAAAAACCGTTCAGAACAAGTCACCCCCGACCTTCATGAACTCACGGACAAATTTGTCGACAATTACGAGGAAGAATCGAAGGACAAAAACTTGGCGGAACCATCGGCTTAACGTTCCAAACACTCTTAATTGACTAATATCGTGATTTTCCATAAAAATTTTTCTGGTGGTTTTTGTTTTTCTCCAACGAAAGCCCATTGATTTTACTACTTCCCGAAGAGAATCTGTTCCTTCTCTATATTCTGTTTCTTTAATTTTTTTCAAAATATTCGGCATTGTAGGCACAATTTTGTCAACTGTAAAATTATTTACAATTATTCTACATAGTACACCTTTATCTGCATCGTCTAAGTCGGTCATAGGATTCTTCCTCTTTTTAGTTTTTTTTGGAGATGTAAAGGATGCTTTCTGTTTCCTTTTTTTCATTCACAATTCTTCGAATACTTGATTCAGACACACCCGTTGCAGCAATAACTCGTTCATACAACTTGAGGAGAGACATTTTTAGCACTCCAGTAGATTTTTCTTCCTCCATATATTTAAATACATTAGCAACCACTTCACGAGTTTGACTGTTTAAACTGTGTTTATTTAGTTTACTTTTATACTCCATCACTCACTTAACTAACTCAATCCGGCACTGTACAAAGATGTTTATCGCTCGAAACAACATTAAATAATGATTTCTGAGGTCTAGCACGATCGAATTTCGTGCGCATTTCGTGGGTGGTGCTTCTTACCGTTCACGTCTCGATCTGTCCACTGTAATTGGAATTAAGAAAGACTCATTAAAGTTTACTAAAAAGAGAATAAAATCCATTTTTTTCAATTGTAAAAATTATACTGTTCGATAAACTGATTATTTACACCTCTCTTTTCCTTTACCGTGAACGTGCGTCCCAAAAATATAAACTTTAGAAAAAATCGGAATCATAATTGTACCAAATAACATTTTCAACACATCTGCAACAAAAAAACAGACAGAAAAAATAATGGTACATCAATAATAAACGCATTAATAGAATACCTTAGGTATGAATCGAAAAAATCGATCCTACGAAAAAGTTGATAAGAATGAAAATTTAGGGAAATTTAATTTCAAACAACTCAGTGTATAACAGTTTTTCTCGTAAAATTAAAAAGAAGCGTGATAATACAATGATAAGATATTACCCCCCTTCTCAGGTATAAATCGAAAAATATCAATCCTAAGGAAAAACTGATAACTATCAAAATTATGGGAGATTTAATTTCAAACAACTTTGTTTGTCTGGTACCCCAACGAGGAATATTTAAAAGGCCAGTCTGATAATCTTTCCAAAGTGGACTGACTTATGACAGCAGCATTTTTCTTAATATGTTTTGTTTTGTTCCGCTGAGATATATTCTAGAATTGAAAACACTTTGATTTGACTAGCATTATAAGCGAAAAACTAGTATGAACATTGTATTTAAAAAAATTAATTTGAAAATTTCACCGAAAAAAGCTGGCATTATTTGCAAAAATTGTAATTGAATTCGCTGAGATATTCAACCGCTTACGTTCTTCACAGTCAATTTGATCTTGAACTACTTCAATATAACTATAATTTATAATATGATACATAGATATTAATTGTGAAATAATAAATAATGTCTGCGCCTATTTGCTCAGTTTGTAAATATATTTTGTGAATTTAATTTTGGCTTATACTGTGGTCTTCTTATACTTAGGTACCATCTTGCATAAAAAATATCTTATTGCAGAAACTATTAGAAATTGTTTAGGCTCACGTCTAGCCTTCCTAGTCCATAATTTTTCCGCCTCAAATCATTTTTGGGGACCTGCATGAAGCTCTTCTCCGGAGTATCTAGCTATTAGCTATGCATAATTTATAATGTTTATTTTGTATTGCATTTGTATTATACATTACTCTTCTTTTCCAATGTAAATTCCCAAATTTATCCTAATTTGTCTGATAACAAACTAAAACTACATGCGATTCCCTGAACAACAGCTTATGTATATGCGTGTACTGTGACCTTACTGTTCTATGATGTCACCGCAATAGGTAATTTTGAACTGGTGTTTTTATGCGCGTGCTTGAATAGGGGTTTTAGAAGTTTTTAACTTCTTTTAGCTCGAAAAAATTCTTTGGTGAATGAGCTATAAGCTATGTCTAGATTATAATTTCAGTAAAATAAAAAATGTCCAAAATTCTTATTCCCTTATTGCCAAGTGGTGTGAACTAGTGAAATAGTTTTCAAGTTATTCCCATCCAATAGATTCCAAGGTTCATTTGAAACAAATCATCGTTCTCACTTTTTCACAGCTCATCATGTTGAATAAAACTAATAACAGACTAATGAAATGCAAAAAGAAGTGGAATGGAGTTAAGTTTGGAAAGTTGAGCTAATAATGGCCTAGGTAGCTAATGATTTGTTTTTTGTGTGCTCATCAAATTTTATTATTTGGATTTGGATAGTGAAACACATTTTTTTTTACAGATAATCATTTGTATTTTGACAATGATTATTCAAATGAGATTAGCTCAGACTACGATTTAGATTCGATGTTTCCATTTCGACGACAAGATTTATTCTCTGTAATGCCCAAGAAAGCTAGCAAACCATTCGGAGTTGTCGAAGAATGCTGTCGCAATCCTTGTACAATAGAAACTATGGAAACCTATTGTGGTGAATAATAATCTGGATATATTATTTATAAATAACGATTTCTCAATTATGTCAATAAAATTCCTCCTTAATAAGTACTGTTTCATTATTTGTTCTCACAAGTAATATTTATTTTTTTTAATATAAGCTATTTAGGTATGATATAACACAAAAAAATGTGACAAATATAAAATAAACTCATGTATGCACGAAATTAATGTTAATTCGTGATTCTGTACAAATTTACTTTGTAGTATCAAGGCGCGTCCACGCTATGCCATGATTTGCCGTTGGCAAAACCAGCGACTGTAAAACGTGTAAATATGTGTTGGCGTTCATTTAGTTTAGTTGTACAATGTACAATGGATTTGTCAAATTAATCACTTCACCGTTTGTCCATTCCATTTAACAGCACGTGCTAACTGGCAGACAGTCTGAATCACAACTAAAACTGCGAGAGACCAGTGGTTGGCACGTCTTCACTCTCCGTTCTCATTGGCTTCCTTTGAAAACATAATGAAATGGCGAGGAGAGCGAAGAAGATAGGAAAGAATAAATCTGAGGAAATAAACAGAGTATAAGGCAGTGTAGCAAGCTGGTAATTGCGTTGATAAGAGATCAGAACGAAGCGTACAAGCAAGTTTATTCCTCAATGCTAGTCATCTGTATCTGTAGAGTAGGGAGGGTGAGTGTAGGCTCACAGCACTTGGGCCACATGTGACCCATTGTACATCCTCCCGAGGAGTTGTCCTACTAGGTCATCGTCCATCCTGTCCTTCTCAGGAAGGTGGACAGGTCACTAGGAGACATCTCCTTTATATCGGCAGATGTAGGCCAAGACTCACCGAACACACACTCTCTTATTGACGATAACTCCGGACACTCGCATAAGACATGCCTGACAGTTTCATCTTCCTGTTCACACATCCTGCATAGAAGTGTGTCCACAGGCCCCATAGTATGGAGGTGTTTCCTTAGTTGACAGTGGCCAGTCAGAAATCCTACTGTTAAACGTAGGTTTTTCCTGGTCATCGCCAAGACTGCATCCTTTGATTCCATCCCATCTCTTAAGGGATTAAGCATGGGTGTAAAGTTTGGCTATTTCCGCCATTGTCGAAGTCGTTTGGCCGTGGGTGTCACTGGGTCATGGAATTTTAAGTCCAGCGGCTTCCCTGGCTAAAGAATCAGCAATGCGATTTCCTTTACTCCTGCCGTGCCCTTTAACCCACCTCAGGATAATATTGTCATCTGCCGAGGCTTCAGCTAAATCTTGCTGGCACTCTAGTACTAGCCTCGATATAACACGTTGTCTGTTCGAGGCTAATAGGGCTTGTCTACTATCAGTGCAGATTGTTGAGTTTTTGCCAGAAATTCCTTTTTTGGTAGTTCTTTTTGTGGCAATTGAGATACCAGCCAGTTCTGTTTGAACCACTCTGGTGTTGTTTCCCATTCCCAACTTAATCTTTAGGCTTAGTGCTCTCGAATAAACTCCACATCCTGAACCTTCTTTCATTTTCGAACCATCTGTATATATGCGTATTGCATCTGGCTCTGTTTTCTGTTTCATTTGTATTTTGTAGGGTTTGTTAAACAAAAACCTGGGTTCAATTGCATCATTGGCTGCCTGCAGCAGAGGTAGCGCAGTGAGCGCTTCCTGCCATAGGCTCAACCTCAATTGGCCCACTCCTACTTCGGGGCTTACACCAGCCGTGCGCAATCGTACCATGGCCATTAACGCTACCTCCTTGACGTACAAGTCCAGAGGGGTCAGACCAGTAATTAGTTCCATTGCTGCGGTTGGTGTTGTTCTCATGGCTCCTGTGATGTTTAAACAAGCCATTCGCTGTATTTGATATAATTTTTGGATGGCCGTTGCTTGTAGAACCTTCGGTCCCCATGCAATTGCTTCATACTTTAACATGGGTCTTATTATTGCAGTGTAGATCCAGGTGACCACACGGGGTGACAGACCCCATGTGAGTCCCACTGTCCTCCGACACTGCTCATAAGCCACATATGCTCTTTTTGCTCTGTTGTGTAGATGAGAGTTCCATGTTAGTTCCTGTCGAGGGTAATACCAAGGTATTTTACCTCTTCCGAAAAGTTTAATTTGCTTTTGAAGATTTCGGGAACTTTTAAGCCCGATAAACTTTTTTCCCTGATGAAAAGGACCATCTCAGTCTTTCTGGGATTGATCGACAGTGAGTGTTCCTTACACCATGTTTCAGTTAATTTGAGCCCATCCTGCGCTCTATCGCACAAATGTTCACAAATTTGCCAGTCTGCATGATAACTATGTCATCTGCGTATGCAATTGGGTAGAATCCATTGTTGTTGAGGTGATTAATCAGGGTGTCTAGGACTATGTTCCACAGAAGAGGTGATAAGACTCCTCCTTGTGGACATCCCCTCATGACCAGTCCTCTTACTGTGATGTCTTCTACATTGATGCTTATCGCTCTACTAGAGAGCATCTTGAGTATCCATTCTCCTACTACCAGAGGTAAATTCCTGGAGTTGAGTTGCTGGGTAATTGTTGAAAAGGTTGTTTTATCAAACGCTCACTCGATATCTATGAATATACCCAGGGTGGATTCTTTGTTGTCCAATGATCTTTCGATTTTGCCAACCACTTGGGGAAGGGCCGAATCAGTGGACCTTCCCGGAGTATATGCATGCTGATTTGGATGAAGTGGGTTGTGAACTAGCACTCCATCTTTTATATACCGCTCTCATAACCTTTCCATTATTTTCAAAAAGAACGATGTGAGAGTAATTGGTCGGAATGCGTTTGGTAAGGTGTAGTCCATCCTACCTGGTTTGGGTATAAATACCACTCGTACTGGGAATATCTCCACTCCACTTACTGGGAATATACCTCAGAGCTAAAGAGGCTCTGAAAATTCCAACCATGTGCGACATAAGAATATCCATTCCCCATTGAAGTAGGGCTGGTCTTATTCCGTCAGGTCCTGGTGACTTGAAGGGGGAAAAGCCCGATATGGCTCACCTTGTCTTGTCCTCATCAATTACTGCACTAGCAGATTGCCAGTCGTATTGTGAGGGTGTTGTTGGTACTTCGGTACTTCCGTCCAGTTTGACGTCCTAGAAAAGACAGAACCTGGGAAGTGAGTTTTCATAAGAATCTCAGCGCTCTCTTGGAGGTTGGCGGCCTTGTCGCCATTTTCCCTTGTCAGGATGCCAATACTTTTATGGTGGTCGTTTGAGAGTGCCTTCTGTAGCCTAGAAATTTATGGGAAGTCTTCGACTGCCTCACAATAGGCTCTCCACGCTTCTCTTTGCTTTTGTCTGCAGACTTTTTTGAACTCTTTGAGGTTAGCTTTATATATTCCCCCGTCCTCTTTGAGCTTTGTTCGTTTTGCCTTGTTAAAGGTCGTTCTCGCTGTCTTTCTGAGGTGTTCCAGTTCAGGGCACTACCAGGTATTGGTCGTGCCACCTGTCTGAACCATCCTCATCGGACAGGATTCCTTATAGGCAATGTCTATTTTGTTTTGTATAGATACTGTGTACCTTTTCAGTTCCTCATTATTGCTAGAAGTCAGGACCTCTGTTTCCCGCAAATCACCTTTTAAGATTAGATTGTAGAGAGCTACAGCCGTCCTCTTCGGGTCACGGGATTTTACAGTGGTACTGAGATCCTGGCTTACCGTATAGGTCAGTCAGCGGTCGTCTGACATATATGATACGACACTTGCCAGTCCTGAATTTTGTTTGATATTTTGGCTGTCGCCAGCGTAATATCTGGTAATATCTATTAATGTTTGGCTACGGGCGTTAATAAATGTCGGCTCCGTGCCTCTGTTTTAGATCTTTCTTAATTATGCTAGTTATGGAAGACAATATTCCTTTATCATATACTCCCGTATTATATCAATTTCAATACATAAATTATAACTCTGAATATATATATTGTGGTTTTCAATAAAACCACAATTTATTTCCAGATTTAAACTATTCGATGTACTTCTCCGTTTTAAACGATTATGTACCTCTGTGTTGAATTCCACTTTAGACTAAAGGGTAATGTTGTTACCGATATCAATTCAAAACTTTTTCACCGTGGCTCATATAGCATTTTTTTCACTACTGGCATTTTTTTTTTTTTAAAGTTTCGACGTAAAATATTAGTATATTAAAGTATAAAGTGGATATCAAGATCTTTAAGACACGCGCGATTTTTCATTAGAGCGAGTGTTTTAGAGACCAGTTATCCACAAATACTTCACAGTAATTTGGGGTAACTTGAGACGATGGGGTTACTCGGGACAATTTGCAGACACCATTATTTTTCGTAATGTTCGCAACCCTGTTGACATAGGTGATGTTGTTTTGTTCGCAAGAGGTGTGGTGGTGTTATCAACCGATAATAATTGAATCCTTTTATACTATCTAAGGTAAGTTCATAATTTTTCACTAAACTTCAACTTTGAAACTGTCAAATTTCAAATATAACATAACTCATATTTTAATATCATTACTAATATCTGAAAACAAGTAATTGTTGTAGAAAAGCTAACCTCTAATATCAATTGTGATATATCATGAATTTCATTGCGGCGTTGCCAAGTTTATGGTTGCTACAAAATATACATTCTCAACCTGACCATGATTGCGTAACTTGAGACAACTGTCTCAACTGTCCACAAATTATGTACTATAAAATCTTGGTAGGTACCTACCTATCCACCTACCTACTAATCAGAGTTTCATTGTTTCAGATCAGTTGTGGTTCGAACCCAAAAAAAAATTTTGGGGTCTCGTAAATACCGAAATTTCTCGAATGACCAACTGGTTAAAGCAGTGGGAGCTGTCAGGTCTGGACTTTCTTTGAGAAAAGCGGAAGAACAGTTTGGTATACCACTATGCTCTATCACCACTAATGGAGAAATTCAACTCCTCAGTTGGCTGGAAGAAGCAGTAATTGTCAACCTCGCAGCTAGTAGTGGAAGAAATATATTTCACATATAGTTGATGAGAACATATATCGCAAACAGGTTAAACTTGCAACCATAAGATCGCGAGTGTCCATTTCCACCCTATCTATTTATTTTTGGCTGACGGGGGGATATATTTTACTGTTATCCGTTTTATCTCAGATTGTACATCTTGGGATAGTAATAATTTGATTGAAGAAACATGCTTCCTTGGCTGCATTGTCAGCGCTAAGATTTCCGGTAATAACAAACTATTATTAATTTAGAGCCACTATCATCATCTCTTCTCCAAATGGATTTTTAGTGTAGATATTTTTGGGATGTCTCTACATATTGCTATCTTTTGTTGTTATAGCTAGAACTTGGTATATTGCGTACCTACCAATCTGCATTGTATGTGCTGCAGGTGGGGAAAATCAAATTGTAGTTGTTGTCTAATTTTAAATGTCCTTTTCTGTTTCAGTAACAGTGATACTACTGCTTCTGATGTCGGTAATTCCTTCTTTACAAGCTCTCCACTGTGATGGGGAATTCAACTTTATTGATTCCGTATACGAAAAAGGCTACGACATAATATGCCAGGGCCTCACCAACAAGTACATTAGTCTTTTCCAGGATATCAGCATCACCAAGGAAATAAGTCTCAAAATAGAAAAATGCAGGTTGACAGATGTGACCTCTCAGTTCTTTCAAAATGTCGCCGTAATAAAACACCTATATTGAGAAAACTCTACGTTCAGCTTTCCTCAAACACAGGCTATTTTCCAAACTGTTAGTAAATTGGAGGACTTGACTATTATAAATACTAGATTTAAGGTAACCAAAAAAGGTCATTATCGAAATAAATTTAAGAGAGTTGTATCTGAATAAAAACCAAATGAAAAGTGTAGAAACTTGATCGTTTAGCGATTTAAAACAGTTGTCTGTGCAGCAGATAACGCAGGATATGTTATCAGATTTAACTGATCCAACTCTCTGCGATTTGAAAAATTTAAAAACTTTGAACTTTTCGAGAAACCCGATTGTAAATTTGGGAGAAGCTTTTTATTGCGAAGTTACTGATACCGTCCCTGAGTACCTAAGTGGTTTGCTTTTTTAAAATCACTCAAACTGATTAATCTACAAGGAAATAAGTTGAAGAGAATTGAAGGTGATTATTTTACTTATTTAGAGTATTTAGAAGAATTGCAAATCAGTTATAATGTTATAAGTATAGTAGATGATAATGTTTTTTCAAATAAATATTATCTAGAAAAAATCGATATTTCTAATAATAGAATAACAAATTTCTCTTCTTCTTTTCTAGATCCTTTTACCCTTTCAGGCGTCGGATGTGGATTCCATGTCCTGTATCCATTTCTTCCATGTCTTTCTGTCTCCTGCAAGGTTTTCCATTTCTGCTATGGTCTTTCCTCTTTCTAACCCCATCTCTTGTATTTGGTCTAACCATTTTCTTCTAGGCCTACCCCTTTGTTTTTTGATCGGTTTCCCAATCTCCATTATTTTCTTAGTTAACCTATTTGGTTCCATTAATACCATAATACCATACCAGCTAAGTTGTCTCTTTTTAATTTAACCAGTTATCAGTTGCTGTTTTTAGCTGTCTCTCACAAATTTAAATTTTGAATATTCAGGATCCGTCAAATATATAAATTTCCTCAACAACTCCATAGAACAAGAAACTAGAATCTATTGAAAGTATTAACGAAACAAATAAATTAAATATTTTGTTGTTAGGGAACAATCAAATTAGAGAAATTACACAAAACGTATTCAAGAAACTAAAGTTTTTAGAAACGTTAGACTTATCCGGTAATAACGTTTTATTATCTGATGAATCCTTCAATGGATTAACAAACTTACAGTACCTTCACGTAATTAACAACATAAAAAAGAAACCAAAATAATTATTTAAATACCAGAAAAGTTTACGAGTATTAGATTGATCGGAAAACAAACTAAATCATAAAAACAATAATGAACGTTTCAAAACCTTGAAAATCTGGAGATTTTGAATCTTTCTAGAATTATCTTAATCAATTTAAATTGTGATTTACTCCAACCTTTGGCAGCTTGGAAACATTAGATATATCGCACAACGACTTACATTATTTTGATTATGACGCTAATATGTCTCACTTACCCTCTTTAACCTTTTCAAACATCAAATTCAACAATTTGTCCTGTGAGCTTTTAACCAAAATTATCGCGTATTTGAAAAGGAAAGGCGTTACTTACACTATTCAAGATATTATTACTTGAGATAAAGTTAACGTTGTGGGAATATATTGTAGTGACGTTTTGTTTAATATTATCTTAGGACTTATCATTATTCTTGTTATTGTAATTTTAGGTATAATTATATTTAAGGCGTAGGTATATTTATTTGAAAAGACGAAAGTATAGAGCCGACGGATTCGAGTTAATCGAAGGGTAAATTGATTCATTTCGTGACATTCATTTATTATAGGTCTGTTCCAACCGCAATCAGAAACGATCAGAGTATAACTAGTCCACACTGTGTAGCCACCATAGTTCTTAATGGTTCTTGATTTTGATTTAGTGCTTTTTTCGACGTTATTTTAATTGCTTACGTATTCTAAAAGCTGTATATGACTGTTTATAATAAAAATAATTATTAAATCAACCAAATTACAAATCTAAAACCTAACCAAATACATGCCCTATTGTGCATGAATAGGTACTACTGTTGCATTTTGTTTTGTACACTTCACAGTGTTTCGCCATTTTTTGAGTCTTGAAATAAGTACGTAATTTTGTGAAGCAGTTTGAAACAATTCAACTAAGGAAACTTTGATTATCTGTTCAAATTGTAGTTAGAAAATGATGACTGGCTGTGAAGTATGCAAACGTGGTGTTCACAATAGGTAAGTCGTTTCACATGTGAACAAGCTCAGAACAGTTCTGATCTCGGAGATGTTGGCTTCAAAACAAGGTGTGTTGTTATTTATCAAGTCTGCTTAAAGCTCTGAACATGTTACAAAACCTTTTCCTGTGGAAAACGCATTGAAAGATGTAGCTAAATGAGTAAAAAGTAAAAATAATGTAATACCCATTTTAGGAAAATTTCACACAAATATAGTGGTAAGTTTGTTATATTTTGAGTAGACACAGTATAAAGTACTATGTAAATTTTTTTATGCAAATTGATTTTATTAAGTGAAATAGTATTTATCATTGTTGTTTTTCCTTTTAATTTTGCTTTTGAAAATGTCGACAAACTTTCAATTAACTGGCATGTAAACCTCTTTCCACAATAGCGGCAAAAATGATGGAAATCGTTCATGTGGGTTATAAAGGATTGAATGCAGATATGAACAGAAATAATTGACGTGATTGCTGTCATTATCTCATTTTGAAATATATTTGCCATCGGTCTATTAACGTGGCTCAATTTATGAAAAATCGGAGTAGGATATATTTTTTGAATGTATTTATAAAAATAATAAAATATAATCTCCGCCTATTCTGATCAAGGGATAGAGTCGTCTAGTGTGAGGAACACGTGTTTTAGCTACTGCATTTGATTTTGGTCAAACTTTATAATCACTTCTGGGTTACCTTTGCATAGACAAAGACATATCCATATAGAATAGGATCGATTAGTGAAATTTTGTAGTATGAAGTATCCCTGTGAACGCAATGATAATAGCAACAAAATTGTAACAAAAAAAATAAAGACGATTGTCGCAAAGATTTATTTAATTCACACCATTGATTTCATCGTGTTGGGTTTATGTGATACCCAAACTATTAACGATTAAAAGACTTACCTGTAAGGAAGTTCAATCGTTATTAT
>CAJUYI010007242.1:0-12418 GCA_910591695.1 Galerucella pusilla
GATCATCCAACCTATCGAGTAGTTCATTTGCTCCTTTACCCGAATCATAGCAGAGACCATCGAGTATCCCCTTGTTAGAGGTACGTTCGATTTTACCCAACCCCTCTCCGCGCCGAGAAATCCGGGATAAACATTTTATTACCTTTAAGTAAGACTAGCTCCCATTCTGTGGCCATTAAGAGGAACAGAAGGGAGGTAACAATGCCTAATAAAACAAATAACTATTATTTGAGATTCTCTTTGGTTTCACTTTTTTGCGTGTACTTAACATTCAATTTACATTTTTTGAACAATTTTTTCAGTCTTACTTGATCCGTTTTCTGTCAACGTCAGTTTGAATGTCACGAAATTTTGCGCCCAAAACATCAAAGGATTTACGGCCGGCTTTCGTTTCTTGTTTGGCTGGTGTATTCTGTGATTATATCTCGCATGATGATGATTGACGTGTTTGATTTGTACATTAGTATTTTGTTTACCGAGTAGAAAAAACTAAACATTCCTGGACGAATGTGGAGATTGCTTGCGCCTCGAATTAGCAACACAGAGTCCAGTAATGTGGCTTTTCCTGCGAGGTACAAATACAATTTCCTCACAAGTCGTTCAGAGTTCGATAGATATTAATTGATTATAGAAAAATCGCGGCTAATTCTATTAACAAATAAATAGAGCTCCGAAGTTCATGATAAAATTACTTACTCTTACTCTTATTTTGGAAACCATGTATGAAATACGCCTACTTTTGTCCTTCCGAAGACTTGACGTTGGCGTTATGTATAGTGAGCATCGTTCCTGATGCTGCTTGTATATGATTTTTCTTGTGAGGTTTATGTCAAGCTCAATGCTCATTTGCAAATTTCTTTCAACTGAAGTGAGGTAAGGTCGGTTTTTCCGAAAATACTGAATTCCTATATATTTACTATTCACTAGACTGTAACTTTCTGTAACTATAACATCGGTAATTCTTGGGACAATTTGATTTGATATGTTATGTTGAAGGCGTCTAATGAAAGCAAGCAATGCGTATCGAAGACATTGTGAATTATTAATCGCAAACACTCCAAACTCCAAACTTCTGGAACTTGATTTATGAAATATTAAGGAGACATGATAAACTTAGAATTTGGAGAGTTTTGTGTTTGCCGAAAAAGCATGAGTGAGTTAAATCAAAATTTGCAGAAAATCAATTTATGAAATATATTCTCACAGTGGAAGTGGTATATACTTTATATTATATAAAAGCCATTGGTGCGTTCACCATTTGCTCCACAATTGCTCATTGGCTGAATGAGAGGGAAAGAGATAGTTCACTGAGCTCTAGCATGTAGAAGAATATTGAAAGTACTGTGATATCAAAGAATTGGTTGATATTGTGGGTTTCATTGATGCAATACTGAAGCATTATGCATAATTTTACATAAACTGTTAACCGAAACCGTTGGTAGTTGTATAGTTGTAACTACACTAATCCTTCACCCATTTTTTAAGAACATACCAATAAATTGAATTGAGGATAAGAAGCGAATTGATTAGTGAATATTTATGATTATAATCCTTGTGTTGATAGTGCGTTGATGTTAGTCCTATCTCATCTAATTTTAGAGCCAATCATCGATCCACTCAAACCCTCATCCAAGGCTATGTTTGGACTTTGTTATCAACACCATTTACATAATCCACTTCCATGTTACTCAGAATCCAATTAAGTGTATCATTGTCTGTATCATGCCGTTTTGTTCCTACTAAAGCTGTATAGTAATATACCGAATAATTGATTTTCGACCTAACTACTTTTTTTTATTATTCATTTACCGTTGCTTTAAAACTCTCACACTATAAAGCCAATTTTCAGTGGTACAAATTACGTGGAAATTTTACTGATTATGAAACTTCAATTTTGGTTTCAATAGGGTAATTTGGTTAGGAATCCACAATATATTAACTTCACCATGTAATTTCCGTGGAAATCGTGTCAATTCGAGACAAAATAATGCAGCCCAGTTGCCCAAGCTGTCAGCCTTCATTAAATCGCCAGGACATCGAAAACCATCACAAAATATCTCCATACTGTATTGATTTTTCATAAGTAGGTATTCATTGTTTCTATGACGTTTACCCCACTGTTTTCTGCTCACCATGTGTGAGAAAGCTTAGCAGTCTCTCAACAGTTTTTCTGGTGAATTGATTTAAACAACTTTAGCAAATGATATTTGTTAACTCTGAATTTTCGGAGCATGCTGCATTTTCCCCAATACCAGGAACTTGAATTGAATTTTTGTACCATGTCCCGTGTTGAATACTTTTGTTCTAGAAGCTTCGTATCTTCTAAATAAGCTACTAGTTTGACTGGGGGGATTTTCAGTGGTTGTGATGCTTGTATTATATTCCATCCAAAGTGCTTCCGTGTTACCCCATTACGATCTCTGTCACATCATCCGTATACCTTTGGCTGTGAATTTCCTTATTGCGTCTCGCTCTTCCAGGAGTTCATCTATCTCTTGAAGATAATATCCCTTCCTGTAGGCGTTTCTTCATTATCAAGACATCCATGAAATCCCGGAAAAAACGTTGACGCTTTGTGCTGTTGAAAATCATGTTTTCCAAACACCTATATATGTGGTGGCTCCACGCCTTGCAACAGCAGCTATCATGAAGTCCAAGAAGGAATGATCAAACGCCTTTGCTATGTCAACTGTTATGCCACCGAGAACCAAAAGATCTATTGCGTGGCACAACGACTTGCTGGATTTTTATACCACGTTAATGAATCGTTTCTTAACCAAGCGGTATGCGGTAGAGGCCCTACGATGAAATTTCGCGAATAACTGATCGCAAGATTGTTGAACAGCTGGAGCGCTACTCTGTACGCGGCATCGACAGCCATCGGTATCGGTATGTTAACAACAGCCATCGGTTGCGCGGCCGACGGGACTAATATAACGCTATTCACGCATGCCACGGTTTTCAACGCTCGGAATTCCAATCAAAAATTATCGACATAAAAGTGACGTCACTCGATTCGGTACATGTGGCCAATGAGCGATGAGGTAAACTGTCAAATTTGTAAGCAAACAAAAGTGCACGTTAAAGATTAGAGGTTATTAGGTGCAATTCTGTAAGCAAATGTTAAATTTTAACGCACAGTTGAAAATAAGACAATCTTCTAACCCATTTTTGCTAGTCTGTATGCATATTATTAAGTTTTAAAGTATTAACGGAAAACTCTTTATTGGATACCATACATGTTAAAATTTGAATCATAATCTTGACTATGTATAGATTAAAACATTTATAATAGCCTAAACTTTGTCAAATTTAACGGCGTACCGTTAATTTTTAACCACTTCTCATAGAATTGACCCTAAAATAAGTTGAAGGTTATGAAGATTAGAGGTGACATATATTTTATCTGTTAGCATGAACGATACAATTCATGTTGTATATTAACAAAAACTCGAAATTTAGAGTCAACTAGCATTGAAGAATGGATCTGGGGTTAACATAATAATATATCTCTTTTTTTTTCCAGTCTCAAAGATAGGATAAGTACATATATCAATTATTTTAAAGGAGTTGCTTGTTCTATCAAAAGTCAGTGTTATAATATCGCTTAGAGAGATCATTTGATTCAGTACATGAAGAGCCATTCAAATTTTGCTGCAGGAAAATTTTGTGGAGAAGATGGGAAGGATTGGCTGCGTTATAGATGGGATGATCTTGCTCATAAAACAGTAGATCAGACACTATACAAAATATAGTTACTCTTCAAATATTGAAAATTCACTTTCTGCAACTCCAACCAAACATCAACAAATAATGGAAATTTCCTTTCAACGAAAATCGATAACGGTTACCGTGGGGCTCATTAGATCACGTAAACATACCGACTCTCATCGACTCAAATTCGCAATATCGGTCGGTGAAAAGGTATACAGAATGCCGCACATGCGACTTACCGACGGCTGTCGATAACTGAGTTTTACCGATACCGATTTCTCTCCTAAACGAGTTACAGAATAGCGCTCCTGGTGTGGTATTGTGAGCTATGTGTCCGTACTATTCCTGTTTCCTACGAAATGGAAAGAGCATCTTACAAAAGGTGAGGCTGTTAGACAATGCTGAGATAAATTTAAGACACGTCTTCACGTATTCACATGATGTAATGTCTTCATTAGGTAATATAATGTTACACTACAAATTGGATTTGCTTTTTCGAAAACTGCAATGGGCCTGTCACATCATATTATTCTGATGACGGATTTGGATACTGGGAGTAAATTGTAAACAAAAGTCCATCCACCACATTATAAAAATAAAAGATGCGTCATTATAAAGTTCTGTTTATTATGCCTTTTTTATATCCTTTTCCATTGAAAAATTGATTATTTCCAATGCAACACTATTTAATAACAAACCAAACTACCACTTTAATGTACCAAACATAAAACTTAATTATAAATTGAAGCTCTTAATGAATAAAAGCTCTTAAATTGTGCTATAAAGCATTTTATAGGTGGCACACACCAAACATAAAAATTTTTCAACTGCATATAATGTTATTATTTTGTGCGTTACTTACCATTGAAAATAGATGTGTAGATTGTAATGTTTGTATAGAATGTGTAGATATATTGAGCCCTGCACGCGTATGTCTTTTATTTACTTTTTTGCGCGATCGATCTTTTTTGTTCATTCACAGAATCGGTTGTCAAGACGGTAGGTTGTGTTTACTGGTTTCCTTGCTTAGCCATACATACATTCAAGTGGTACTAATAGTATATTCTTCAACGAGTGCAGAATGATGGCTATTATTCACACGGATGAAGTTTCCAAAACGAGGGAGCGCAGTGAGTGAGTTTTGGAATCATCCAAGTGAAAAATAGCCATTCTACATAAGTAAAAGACTATACTTTCTGCACGACTAAAAAGGAAAAACTTCCAGTGAGGATCGAACCTCGATCGTCCGCGCCATAGTCAACCACCACTAGGCTATAGAGCATATTTATTAGAATGTAAAGAGTAAATATATATACGTAATTCATATTTTTAATCGGAACCCTTTACATTTATAAATGAAATTAATTCCGGGAGGCGTACATATCCACTATCGCTACTGTTGTCCATTTTTTTCTCTTATAATACCTAAAATTATGATTTTATAATTATTTTTACCTACGACCCCCCCTGTAATCAGTCAATAAGCACACAGTCGGTATCAATGTAATGACGTCTATCACGCACTGTAAAAAAAACGCACAGCTGTAAAGTAAATCGCACGGCTTCCCTAGCAACATCTTAGCAACTGTCAATAGACGTCACCATTTTATTCAAAATTTACTATTTAAAAACATTCAATCGGCCATGTTTAACTATGAAAAGCGCAAAGGGCTAAGTATATGTATTGATTATAATTGAAAAATGGACTTTAGATTATCAACAATATATTAATAATGATTAAACGTTAGTTCTTTAATGTGCTTCTTTCATTGGTAATAGAGTAATAGAGATGGAGTTTACCAAGCACCTCTAATTATGTAACTGTTATTTCTCATGCTTCTTATAAAAAATACAAGTACAAGTAGGTCGTAGGTAAAGTATAGTACGTAACTCGTGTTGTAAAGCATTTTACGCACTCACGGAATTACGCACTCGCCGCTTCGCGGCATCGTGCGTAACTTTTCCATTCTTGCGTAAAATGCTTCTTACCACACACGTTACGTAATATACTATTACGTTTCAAACGACGCGCTGTCAGAAGCGATTTGCGTTCTTGGGTATCTGACGTTTTGAAGAGACGATTTGATTTATTCATTTTAATTCATTTTATCGTGAATTCTGATAATAATAGAATGTGATTGGCTAACGAGAGTGAATTCTTTTTATCATTCACTGGCAGGTGTGAAGAATTTATATTATTATGCAGCTGAATATGTAAAAATGATTTGTCCGTTATCATTTAGTCGTGGAGAAATAATATATTACTTCATTCATCACACAAAAGGAACAAAAAAATGAGAAGATTTATATTTTTCTAATGGACAGAACTGAACAGAACAATAAAAATGTAATAGTACATGATCCCTGGTACACTTTCCATCAGTTATTACTCACAAGCTGATTTTTCGTGAGTATCTTCCTTTCGATTAGACGCCCAACTTTTCTTCTTACAGTAATGTTGGTAAATGGTAGCTTAATAATAGGGGTAGCAAGGATAAAATATGTTGATTGACGAATTTTGAATATTTATTACTAACCGAATTTTTCTTTGTTAATTATCGAGATAATTATCTAAATAACGTGAAAATAGTATATTAAATATTAAGAACGGTAAGGGTTGTTTACCGGTCGAAAGCAATGTTTGGAGGCTGAGCGTAGCGAAGCCTCCAATTTTGCTGGAGACCGGTATTATCTTTAAAGTTCGAGATGCTCATACCATTTTTTGCGCGATCGTATCAAATTTCGAATGAAATAATTCGAATTTCTTCGAAATAAACGAAATGTCAGAAGTGACATTTGTATTTCTCGATCAATTTGAAATATAATTTGCATTTTGGTGAAATTGTTTTTATGCTATTCATTACTTTTTATATTGTTAGGTTCGGTTCTGTTCATTAGAAAAATATAAATAAACTCTGTTCCTTTTGTGTAATGAATGAAGTAATATATTATTCAGGACCACTTAAATGTATGTAGGGCTGAGACGATGGTAAGTACATAATTTACTTACCGACGTCTGAACGGTAAGTAAATCACTTACCGACGTGTTAGACTTAGAAACCGGTAAACCCAACCTACCGTCCTGACAACCGATGCTGTGAATGAACAAAAAAGATCGATCGCGCAAAAAATATTTGTCCTACAAAATATAAGGTTTTGTCAGGAAGTCCCCCCTCCCCAACATGTATCATAAACAAGGTCATGAAAAATAATTACTAACCAGCTGATTTCTTTTTTATTCGTTAGCTAACATTTGCAATGTTTACCACCCACATTGCGTGGTATGTCATCTTGGTCCTACGCTCAAAAGTTGTCAATACCGCGGGAATTTTTTTTATTAGTAACTGTAGGAATATGAAATATATTATACAGGGTGTTTTCAAATGACACTTACAACGTTTGCATGTGGATACCTCTCGTAAAATAAAACAAAATGACATGGGAATTGAGGGGTCCAGCCCATTTACATCAAAAAATACGGTGTGTTCAAGATATGAAAAATAAAATGTCTCAATTTGATCACTTTAAAATGGATGAATACATTTATTTAACATTTGGCAGAATTATTTTAAATGTGGAAGGGTATATTTTTCAATTCTTGATCCAGTGGTGTGAATTTGGAAACATATGTCAATTTTTCCCTCCCATTTTATACGCTATTTTTATTTTAAAATGGTTAGAATATGTAACAGGAAAAAACTTATGATTTATTAACAAAAAAAATTAGAAAGAATCCATGCTGCTGCAGTAATCAATTATCTCCGGCAATAGCCAGTCTTTTGAAGGTGTGCGATTGCCAATGAGAAAACATTGCAAATTATGCATAAATATAAATGAACAAAATTTTAAACATCTCTTGTGAGCTGTTGGCTACCTGATTCTTTTGTTAATAAAATCACAAGTTTGGACAAATATTTTCAAAAATATTCAACGAATTTTTAGGCGCATAAATTAGTTTCTGTTACATATTCTACCATTGGTAGTTATTAAATAAAAAAAATGCAAAAAACATTTTTTTTATTTATTATTAAAAAGTGATGATGCAGACTTCATGAGAATATTAAATAACTGGAAAACTGCAAAGGTTTTGCATTTTTCACGTGAAAATTACTGAGGAATATAAAATAAAATAAAAATATCTTCAAATGCCAGTGGCGTGAAGAATGGGAGGGGGAAGGTGACATATTCTTCCAAATGTCCACCACTGGACCAAGAATTGAAAACTGTCTCTTATTCTTTTGGGTTTCGGTAGCCTTCCAGCCACCGTTGTCAAGATTAACTAGTAATGAAATCAATAAAATAATTTTTGGTCCCTATCTGACACAAAGAAAAAATATGACATGTCCTATTATATTTTTAAAAACCTGCCAAATGTCAAATCAATGTATTCATCCATTTTCATCATGAACTTATTCATGATACATGTTGGAGAGGGGGACTCTCTAATAAAACCTCATATTTTGTAGGACAAATATTTTCTCACGTTATTTACATAATTATCTCGATAATGAACAAAAAAAATCGGTTAGTAATAAATCTTTTTAATTCGTCAAATCAACATATTTAATCCCTATTATCTTAGTTATAAACCATAATGGAGAATTTTCGTCCAAGAATTTGTTGGGCGTCTCATTGAAACAAAGCTAATCTCGAACATTCAGCTTGATAGTAATTATTTTACGTTTAGTATTAGTACTACAACTTTTGAGCGTACGACCAAGATGACATACCGCGCAATTTGTAGGACAATGTAGGTGGTAAACTTTGCAAATGTTAGCTGACCAATAAAAAAGAGATTAGCTGGTTAGTAATTATTTTTCATGACCTTGTTTATGATACATGTTGTAGAGGGGGGACTCCCTTACAAAACCTTATATTTTGTAAGAAAAGTATTTTTTCACGTTATTTAGATAATTATCACGATAATCAACGAAGAAAAATTCGGTTGGTGATAAATTTTCAAAATTCGTCAAATCAACATATGTGATCCTTGCTACCCCTATTAAGCTACCATTTACCAACATTACTGTAGGGAAGAAAGTTGAGCGTCAAGTCAAAAGGAAGCTGCTCACAAAAAATCAACTTGTTAGTAATAAATGATGAAAAGTGTACCAGGGAGCCTGTACTAAGATAAATAGCATGAAAACAATTTCACCAAAATGCAAATAATATTTTTTTTTTATTGGTGAACCATTTTACCTATTTAAAGTACGCCTCCGCGTGTTTAAATCGAACTTTAAGACAACTCGAGAAGCGAAGTCTAAATCTATGGTCTAAATCATGTCTAAATGACAATTTTTTTATTATTGATCTGAAAGGAGTGGTTTGTAATGTCAAAAATTTTATTCGAACAATATATAACAATGTCAAATTTATAAATTAAAATGGAAAATGCCGTTGGTATTGCTTGAAATATTAATATTTCAATTTTTCAAATCTTAGGAAATGGTATTTAAATTAATACTATTGACATTCACAGAACTCAATAGGGTTGAACTTCCATCAAAATACAAATTAGTTTACGTTTTTCTCATTTCTATGACAACGCAAGGTATACATCATATACATCACGAATTCAACCATTTAACATTTAGTTCTTATTTCCATCTATGATTTCCATTCCTTTTTGTTGTAGTAGTTACAGAACAGAATTTATAATTTCAAAGTGCACCAATAAAAAAAATTGCGTGAAGTATTCGTGGATAACTGGTCTTTAAACACTTGCTTTATTTCGAGCACTTGAAAAATGGCGCGTGTCTTAAAGACCTTGATCCACTTTTACTTTAATATACTATTAAACTGATCGAGAAGTATAAATGTCACTTTTGACATTCCGTTCATTTCGAAGAAATTTAAATTATGCGCAAAAAATGGTATAAGCATCTCGAACGTTACGGGTAATACGGGTCTCCAGCAAAATTGGAGACTCCGCTACGCTCAGCCTCCAAACATCCTTATCAACCGGTAAACAACCCTTACCATTCTTAATACTAAATATACTATTATTAGTGGCTATATCTAAATGTGGCAAAATACTTATAGTCAAATCATGAAAATGTCTACGCTTGGGTTCTTGGATACGATTATCTCAAATAAAATATTTTTTCCTACGACCACATAGGAAAGTGACATATATCGCACTGTCTTGTTCTATGGAAAGTTGCCTTTATTCATACGCGTGCGAAAAAAAAACTAAAAAAGCTGTCAAATGAAGTTTTCTTGAGATTGACCTCTGGCAAGCTGTCAAATATATAATTTTTAATTAGAATTACCTGGATAATATCTAAATTTGAAGCGATCTATTTGAAAAGTGAAATTTTTGTTATTTTCTTGATTAAAAAAAATTTAGGGGGCGGTCGAGGATCGAACCCGCGTATGCTGTACCAACTAACCCAAACCACCTGTTATTAGTCAGAAAATGTAATCATCTTATAAGGTATTTATGATAAGTATGTATGAAGTATGATGAACAATAATAATTTCTATAATTATCCAACCAATTGATAATAGTAATAACCTACCTATATTATATAGTTAAACTACTTGAATTTTTGTCACTATTCATAGTTATTGTTAATTTTGAAGTCAATTATGTTGACTTTAATTGTAACATTTTGTGTAATTATATGTCAGATGTTGATTACATATTATTTGATGAAATTATCACGTGATCGTGGGAAAAATACTGTACATTATTCGTGCGAAAGTGCCTCGTGCTACAATATTTCCCACTCGTGTGATAAATGTCACTTTCCGCACACGTTACGTAATATACTACATTTTGACCCGTTGATACAAGAACTAAGAAATAAAAAAGATTATGTACATTTGATTTAAATATATGTTTAATATGGCAAAGCTGTTAAAAGAACATGTGCTTCATTTGCAGTAAGATATCCATGTAGACCACGATCGAAATCACACATTTTTGAAAGAATACTTAACAATTTGAAGCTATTCGGTCCATATCAGGCGAAAGTTAATTAAATTGAACCATTTGTCACAAAAATAAGACATGCTACAAAATTTGTGCTTGTATCAACGGGTCTAAATGAAATTTAGACCACAGCTGCACCTCTAAAAATTTGCGGTAAACATTTAATATCTGGATAACGGTAATGTTTGGGTGTAGGAAAGTATTCATGAATTTGCCTCTTTTTTCACCTCTGAATGCATTGAAATAGGAAAACCCGGGTGGTTCTATTCAAAACAATGATATTCATGAAGTTAAACTTTGAACACTCCTTATACACACCCTGTATGAAATAAAAAATTTTTGGACATAGATTCGAATACGTCTGACCTTGCTGAAAGCAACCGAATTAAAACCATTTTTATATCTTCAAGGGTATCCTCGTAAAAAAATAATTTATAAGGGTATACTAAAATTTCACGTAGATTTTGATAATGTATAAGTACACTGGGTGTTTTATTCAAAGTAACAAAGTTACAGTCAATTACAATCCACTTCTCACCATAAGGCAATTGTCACATGTCAATTGTATTTTCAATTCTTATTAAATTATGCATCACTCCCACACTCACTGGGTGGTGGTATAATGAAACAATAATTATTGTATTTCCAGATTTTTTTCAATTAAACAAAACAATCCACATGTCAGATTCAAATACGCGCATTCTGTCTATTGGAAGATTTGGCTTCATAATTTGGCATCACCATGGCTTTATTCTCTTTTTCATGCATGCCCCTTATTGCTCCAGAATAAGTGATCAAGAGAACAGCAGCAAAGAGAAATCTAGGAGTGATCCCTAGGAGAAGTCAAGAATTGTAGCATATGTTATATAAACTAATTTGAAATATATGTCCATCATATGCCTTCCGATTTCGGCTTGAGAATCGCTATTATCGTCTCCTTTCTTACAAAAGGTTCCAGAGGATAAGGGCCAATGAGGTCTTCCATGGATGCCGTCCCTGTGCTGTTTATTTTCCTGGTAATTCAAAAAAGAATGTATCTCTAGACTGCAAATAACCGTTCCATAGGTTAATAAAATTAAAAAATTCATGCTGGTTGGCTGTTACTAGTCGATATACTTGGCTTAATACATTTTTTCCAACAAAAGTAATTTCAATGTCCAACGTATTGAAAATTGTTATCCCTTCCTTCCATAGCTGCAACATTTAAGGAATTCCGTTCTTTACTTAGCAATCCATTTGATGGAGTATCTCAACTCAAATAAATATATTGTGGTGAATTATTCAGGTATCAAGAAAGCTGATAAATGGAATTAAATGGTGATAATTCACTACTGGCAATACACCTGACATTCCTGAATTGTTATTCTCCATTATCAGTTGAATTAAAGGCAACACCATTCGTCGCGAAACTATGCTGAAAGGGGTAAAGAACAACATTTACTCTGAAGTTAATTAAAACACTCCATCACAACAAACTTTAATCTAATTCAATACAGATGGCGGGAGCTATAGAGTTCATATACCATGCTAATTTCTCCCATTAGCTTCACTATCAGACTTGGCTATTTGGGAGATTTGCTATTATACAGGGTGAATCACGACTAACGGGACGGAGGTTTATGGCGAAACGGTAGGAAATTTGAAATGTTTGTCACCTTAGTAGTTTGTATATCCATATAGGCTACATTTTAAAATTATTTTGAAATATACAGGATGTCCCAATAAAGTGTGGCGTATCAAAGTTATATTTTTTCTTATGGAACACCC
>CAJUYI010007243.1:0-12416 GCA_910591695.1 Galerucella pusilla
GGCGCTCCTGAACGCAACCGGGTAATTCTATTGCCATAATCGAGTTCGGCATCCCCGAAAACCTCCGAGTAACGATTTTTGAGTCATTTACATGGACTATGCGATTTCCTCCCAAGAATGACCTCCCGGATACCCCTACAGAGACGCCCCTAAGCGCCCCCAGGTAATTCCAATGCCAGAATTGAATTCACCGAAAACCCCCGAGTAACGAGCTTGGAGCGATTATCATGCACGCTACCATTCCTCCCCCAACTCATCCCGTGCAAACCCGGGTAATTCTAATGCCCAAGTAACGATTTACGAGCGATTTTTCCGAGTTTCCAATGCAGAAAACCGCATCTCGATATCTGTTGTGCTCTAAAATTTCCTTTAATCGATTGATTTTGTTCTAAATACCCTGGACTAGTTGCTTGATATCTACGGAGAAGGCGTGAACTGACCAATTAGTTTCATCCGCACCTAGTTTACTGTACATTATTCAAATCACCGTTCTGGAATCGTACCGTATAGTGCGCAAATTCCGATTAGCGATGGAGACATCAACTTTATCACCCCTTCCAGAAGGTAGCGTTTGTATTGTCACAAGAACGATACTAGGTTTGATCCAGTACGCGATGAAACTAATTCTGAATTGTACTGCGTATGCGCAGCGGAAATTTAGTGCTCCAGCGTCTATTTTTGAGAACTAGTAGTTGCGCTAGACTTCTAATTCGACGTTTCAGCAATCTATCAACATACAATCATATCGGAATTTAGCTGGCGGGGGCTGGGGATATGTAGCCCTGGGCCCCGAATCGGCGGAGGTCCTACTGGGCCCCGTCGATATCTTGTGACTTACTACTATGCATACAATAGAATCGTTCTAGAACAGTTCTAAGAGACAAAGGTTTCTTTTCTCTTAGGTAAATATATTTAAAAGATAATCAATTATAAAAAGGTTCAGTATCTTATCAATGCTAGAATTTGTGTTTAGTTTTTAGCATGTCTGATATTTTAATATCTGTCTCAATCCTCAGTGGAATATCATCTAACGTTCCAGTTCCAACAAATTCCAAACTAGTTCGACTTATTATTTGAATTGTCATGCGTAGTAAGTCAGTTCAAATTATGTGTTAGAACCGTAGAGATACTACAGATGGAGTCAACAAAGGCATTTATGAAAATGGGATTGTCCGTTTTGACTAGGATGAGAGTGAAAGTGTTGTTGTCTGTGTCTATAGCATGCGCGCCTTTGGAGAAAAGCCAAAACCTTTGAATTTTTATCTCTCTCTTACAAGCTGACGGTTGCGAGATGGTTTATTGCCTCTATCTGTAGTATAACTATGGTTAGAGCTATCCTACAACTTATTGCTGGAACAAACCTACTATAATCAGTTCGAACGCAAAACACAGCACTTGCGCAAACGAAACTATTATATCGTTAGTTGGAATGAACAATAGGTAATAATAATATGTCCATAGCATGTCCATAACAGTTAGGAACTTGCTACGGGAACAAACCTAAATCAGCCTAATATTGAACATCAAGGCCAATGTTTGTGAAGCCTCCTACCTTTTGAGAAGCAGTTTATTTTCATTCACAATATTTTACAGGTGCACATTAATTACTATGTATTCTAAAGCAGCTTTAAGAACTCCTAACGTGAATATGATGTATACTATTGAGCTTTTCTGGTTCAAAACTAGTCTTTAAAGTATATTATTTATCTATAACATACCTACTTTGACCTTTCATGTGTATTTAACGTGGAAATTCTTAAAAATATTTGGAAGAAGCGTGTAGTTCCTCACGATTTTTTGACAAAAATTTTTTACATATAACCGTTGTTAAACATTTACTCAAAGCAATAGAACTGGACTATTTTACCTTTAAAAAGATTAAAAATAATGGAGCTTTTTATACATACAATAGTAGAAATGAAATCGCCTTAAACAAAACATTTATACTTTGTATTCAAAATGTAACAAAACTCATTATTCTTGATCTTTTTTTTTTCTTATAATAATGATGAGTGCCAACTACCAAGAGTTAGTGATGTTAGTGCACAAGCTACACGAGGCTAGTTTTGAAGCAAGGATAGCAAGCTAGTGTTAGTAAGGTAGTAACTGTCTTCGTGTATAAGCACTGGCTTCTAGGCTAGTAAACGAGCTGGTAAGCCAGCGTCTCAAGCTAGGGCGGCGTACTGTTTTTTGAGCTAGTAGCGGCCCACCACTGTTTTTACCACTCTTTCATGGGTAATAGCTTCATGTGGCCTGCGAGGCTAGTTAGCTAATAATCGATTGGTTGGTGAACAGTCACTACGTATTTTGTTTTTCAAGCCGCAGCAGCGTATTTTGAAATTGATAAAATTTCCAAACTTATTACCGACATTAATTTAAAGTTTATACAATTGTGCCGTGAAGAGTAATACCTGTGGAGCGCCATCTTATGAAGATAAATCAAAACATGATTCAGTACGACAAAACATACGTAGTGAATTATTGACAATAGGTGCACAGCCAGGGCCGTGCGGTACTAAGAAGCAGGGAGGCGACTGCATCAGGCGGCATTACAAAAGGGCGGCATTTGGAGAGCGAATAAATATTTATTCGTCTGTTTTTTTTTTTCAATTTTAAAATATTCGAAATAAGGGGAGGCAGTTGGGATGCATCCTGAAAAATATCACCGCACGATCCTCCTTCGCGAATCATCAGAGTCTATAGTGGCTCATACCTATTCATAATTCACAAAACAAATTCAGCTTCTTAACAAAGCCTTTTAGTTTATTTGGTGAATGAAATTTCAGGTCCGAGGGCGAGAGAGAGACCCTGCCAAACATCAGATACCTGATGCCGGCGGGGCTGGCACAAATTATATGCTCTGCCTCATTTTCCAGACAAAGGCGGCAAGTCGGATCTTCCGACAGTCCAAGTCTCAGCATATGATGATTCAGATGACAGTGGCCTGTTCAAAGACCTGTTAGACACCGTAGGTCATGCCTGGTCATGCTATAGCCTTACATTCGTTTGGATACATTTTTCGAAGGATGTATAAAAGCCTTTGAATGAACCAATCCTGATGTATTGTGCCAGAATTCTAAAGCTCCCCTTGCTGCCCAGATATTTAGTATTTGGTAAAATTTATTTTGCAATGCCAATTGTAGGTTCTGGCACAGAGTACACCATCTAACAAGAGACGAAAGCTTTGTCGGTTCCTTTGAAGTCGGACTGAGCGGAAATACGTCGAGGCATTGACACATAAACTACTTGATACACTGAGAAAAGTAACACTTCACTAAGAAAAATAGTAGTGTTGATGCACATCCCTCCCAATTAGGTCTATAGAATATTTGATCAACTACCAGCATGAGAACACCTTAATATTCATCTCATGTGTGTAATGAGAAGTGGCTCATTTTTAACCTAATCTTAAAATAATACACGGTGAGCTGAGGGGAATGAACGGAAGTGTCGACTTGACATTGACAGATAAACTAATTAATTCACGCATGTGCACACAAATTTGCGATAACGAAAACTACTTTATTTCGCCTCTTGTTAGATGGTGTACTCTGTGGTTCTGTGCGATAATGACACCAGCCGCACCTTACCTTGCCTTCTCATTTTCATCCATGCCAGAGTGGCCAGGGTATGCAAATGACTACCAAAGACGTAAAAAATCGTATAAGCATAAAATTATCACTGGCATCATGTACACAGCAATAGCATGTACAAACGAAGACAGCAAGATAGGACGGACAATCAAGACAGCCATCAACTATCTGTCTTGCTAATTTGAAAAACTTGTGTCGTGTAGCTCGTGCATAAAGTTAAGTTTTAGTATTTTACTGTAAGAATTTAACTAGCTGAAATAATTTATTAAGTACTGATAACAAAAAACAATGTATTAGAATGCAAAAAGGGCTGAAAATCCCATTTTAGGTTTGATAAGTGATTTTCTGCAAAATATTGTAAATTGAGTTTTAGAAAACAACCTTGGCAAATGTAATAAATTAGTCTACCTGATTGTAACGACTGGATTATTATACTTCTATAAAATATACCGGTAATAGATTATTGTTTTTTCTTCTTTCAATTAATCGTTAGTGATATCCTTTAACTAATGCACACTATTTATAGACCAGAAGTCTCAGTTGATGACGTTTAAGAGACAGAAGATGAACGAGATGTGACTTTTCGCACTTTAAACACTATTATCGATAGTTAAAATGTCAGAATTTCCCGCTTTACAAAGCGTCAAACGTCAAAACGTTGCATCATTGGATCTAGCACCGAGATATTCTCGGAACAGCTGTACCTTTCATAGAAATCCATCGGTATGAATCCAGATATAAAATATCTAAGGAATGACTACGAATATGTATTGATATCTAGTTATCTAGACCAGTTCCATGCATAAACAAAATATTGCGTTACCACAGCAACGAACAATAACTCATTAGAAGTGTCAGTGTGAAGTTGGACGTCAAAAAAGCAAACTAGAGCTATAAATTAAAAGAAAAAAGATGTCCACCGAAATTGTGAAAATCGAAAAATTGGAGTGTCGAGCTATCATCAAGTACCTGTATTTAAAAGAGTAAAGAGGAAAGCAGATTTACGAAGATATGCTCAATACCCATGGTGATCAATGTCCTCTATCCTCTCCAAGATCTAAGAAGTTAAAGAAATTGAAGAGAAAAGACCCGGAAAGCTATCCAAAGGTGTTTTGTTTTTGCAGGACAATGCCCCTGCACACAAATCTCATGTTGCCATGCAAAAAATCAGTGATTTAGGTTTGAATTACTAGAGCACCCCCCCTTATTCACCAGATTTGGCTTCGTCCGACTATCATCTCTTTCCTCAACTGAAAAAAAGTTTAAAAGGTCGTGAATTTTCTTCCAACGAGGAGGTAATAAAAGCGGTGGAGGTCTGGTTTGCAGAGCAAGAAGGAACATTTTTTTGAAAGGTCTAGAGGCGTTGCAGGTTCACTGTAATGAACGTATCCAATTGAGAAGAGAATATGTTGAGTAATAAAATATTTTGACATTCAAATTTTGTTTTGTTTCACAGTAGGCTAAGAATTTTTCAATATACATAATATGTATATTGACTTTTATACTGGCCTTGTAGAATCTGTAATAAGTCATACTTAATATTCTGCGTTTATTTTTTTCAGAGCCCAATGGAAACCGACCGTTGTATTGGCTCTCCCGTCCCAGACCGTCCTTCGAGTACTCAAAGTAGCCGATCCTCCACACCGTTTACCCTTCCTTTTCCCATTATTCCCACTTCTCTCCTTGAAGTCGGCTTAATGCACAGCGCTCTTTTGGGAGAAGAAATGTTTCGTTGTTCCTCGTGCATGGCCGCTTTTCCTTCGTTATGGTTACTGGAACAGCACACAGCACTGCAGCATATAGGAGCTATTAGCTCTTTGGAAAAGCCGTTCGTTTGCGAACAATGTGGACAAAGTTACAGGTGAGTTGATTTTAACTTTCAGAAGTCATCACAAACGCGCAAAGGTGGGTATCTCAGTTTACTTTCGAAACTTTTACTTATGGATTACCTCCCAAATTCTTGGCACAAATAAGAGAGGAAAAACAGAGGAATAAATCTGTAAGATTTTGATAAGACCAGTCATTACTTACGCACTCGAAACAACAATAACAATAATTATAAACAAAAAAGAAGAAGAAAAAGATCTGAAAATACTAGAAAGAAAAATATGGAAAACAATACTTGGACCAGACATAACAAAAGATGGGAAAAGAAGATAAAAAAAGGAACAGGTGTAAAAAATATTGAGAGACATAATGAGAAAAGCACCAGAAGAAATATTAAAGAGACTATGTATGTATTCACTAATTTAAATAACTTATTTGTGGTTCAAAGTAACAGTAAAATCATCAGTTTTGCAGACGATACAGTTCTGATATACAGTGATCAGAATTGGTACGATCTAAAGTTAAAAATTGAAAATGATTTAATTTGTATAAAACAGTGGTTTGACTTTAGGCTTCTATCAATCAATTATAAAAAAACTGTTTACCTGCCTTTTGCATCCCGAGAACCAGATCTTCCGAACTACACCATTGATGTCCAAAAAAATACCAATATTCAACCTGCAAAACAAATAAAATATTTAGGAATTATGATAGACCCACATCTTAGATGGGATAATCATATTAACTACTTAGCTCAAAAATTGAGGTGTATATTTTATAAATTTAAACATATCTCATATCATCTACAATATAAACAAAAACTAATGGTTTATCGAAGTTTAGTTGAATCTCACCTAATTTACGGTCTAATCAGCTGGGGTGGAGTGGCGAAGACTTACTGTAACATTCTCAACATTCTCCAGGTTTCGCATAAAAGATTCCTCAAAATCCTTCTTGGAAAAACAAGAAGATATAACAGTGAACTTCTATATACTGAAACGAAAATATTAGACGTTAGACAATTATATTTAAAAAAAGCGGTATTAAAACAACATAAACTTAAATCAAATCTGCAAATTCAAACTCACAATTATGCGACAAGAAACAAACATACTTACCTGAATCCAGCAATAAAAAAAACAGCTGGACAAAGAAGCTTTTTGTTTCTTGGACCTAAGCTATATAATGCTATACCCCAACAAATAACATGTGAATCTTCTGTAAAGGTACTAACTCTAAAACTCCATGAATATATTTCCAAAACAAATAGACACGCTATTCACAATCTTATCGAAAATAATGATTAATAATGTTTCTATCAATTTCTATTCTATTCTATTTATCTTTTTCTATTTTATTAATCTTCAATTACATTATAAATTCCTATTAATTATTATGTATTACATATTATTATTCACTTGTCACCTAGTATAAGTCTTATAGTATAGTATTATTTCCTTGCAAACAAGCATTATAGGTTTCGCGAGTGTATGTATTTATTTATTTCGCATAACGTCGTTTTGTTTATCTTATGTATTCATGTATTTTTTTTTTTGAATTATGTGTAAATAAATAAATAAATTATTATTATTATTACTAAGACCTAAAAGATCTATTGTGCCCCCTTACTTCTACTTAGTTTCTGAGGAGAGTCTCAGGGACTATATCGGTTCCTTTAGTCCTATTTCCCGGAGGAATTTGGAATTTTAGGATAAAGAGAATAACAATAACGTAACATGCGCAATAAATAATTAAAATGCAATTTTATCAATGTGCATGCTACGGACGGTTCCCAAACTATTTTATTGATGTGTTGGAATAAAGGTGATTTGAAAGCAGAATCGGAGTGATAAAAAAATACAATTATCAAAAGTATGTAAATGTAGGTAAAAATAAAATACTTCAAATAATTGTATACATGATTCATTCCACTAGAATTTTTAATTAATAGCGGTAGTTCGCAGATCATTACACACTTTTTTCTTTCGAAAAAACTAAGCGTTAATTATGTGCGAAAAAAATTACTTTAGAAGTAAAACTAATTATGTATTGTTTCACTTTCGTTATTGTGCAAAATCATTAGTTTTATCTGGAAGGAGAAATAACCAAGTATAATTTCTAATTGATTGCCATTTTGCTGTTAACGTGTCAATTTTAACCGGTATATGAAGTGGTTGAGTTTCGTTTTATCTTAAAGCCATTAAATTTAAAAAAAAATATGCTTGGAACGTGGATACTAATTAAAATGAACTTTTTCAGTCAGTTTAGCATATGGCATTCGTGAAGTTTATTAGCATTTTAGATTCCAACAACGTTTTTATTATAAAAATGTCTTAAAGTGATAATGAAATGTTAGCGTGCATGTCAAATGACGACTCCTGATACAAAAATCGAAATTGATGAATTAAAGGCATATTGCGACGTTCTTTAGGCAGTGAAAATGTGATTTGAGTGTTGTAATAATATAATAAAAATGTAGGTAATGATAATGTACGTAGCCTGAATCCGACTTTGGAACCATTGCGTGGAGTAGTAGAAGAAGTAGTAGAAGAAGCCTATTGACGACGAGGGAAAACCTCTCCAAAATTCAAAGACTAGTATGCATAACAGGAGCAATGAGAACATGCCCAACGGCAGCCAAGGAAGTGATTCTCAACCTCACCCCTCTACATATGGTGGTGGAAAGCGTAGCAGAAATAACAATATACAGATTAAGTAGAGAGGAAAGCATTGAAAAAAACACCTCCTCACTTCTTAGAAATCAGACATTCTGGGACATGGTACAAGACGGTATGATGAAAAAGTATGACTTTTCAAAGAAATTCGTTACGGAATTAAGCAACAAGAAGGAATGGGATAGGAGTGTTCGGGCCAGGAACCAAACACTTTGAAAGCTTGGGAAAAACTCCAAGTATCTTTCAAGCGGAAATCCACGCCATAAGAAAATGCGCCCAGTTCAATATTGATAAAGGATACAGAAGGCAAAGCATTTTTATAATGTCGGATAGTCAAGCAGTCATTAAAGCACTGAGCTCTTGTGTTATCAGTTCCAAAATTGTTTGGGAATGCCTAGACAAACTCAATGAACTAGGCGAGAACAATATAGTCACCTTACTATGGATTCCAGGACACACTGGAATAGAAGGAAATGAAATAGCAGATGAACTAGCAAAGAGGGGGACTGAAATATCTTTTTGGGGGCCTGAACCCTTTTGCGAAATCAGCCCCAATGTAATAGGAAGAAATAGGTAAAGCCGAGAAAAAGAGAAGATCTGACCATTGTAAGATCTAGTAGGGCTTATACAATCAAACTCTCTTCTGGGTGACTACAACCTCTTGAGATCAAATGAATGCATAAGTCAAAGTCAAACTGCGCTAAGAGTTTCAACAGGTATCCAAACGGGACATTGTTGCCTGAATGGGCACCTGGAAAAACTCAAAATAGTGGAGGAAGAAGAATACAGATTTTGTGGCATGGAAGAAGAAACCTCCATCCACATAATTTAAAATACCACAGCACTTCAGAGTCCTAGAGCACTGTAGAAGAAGGATGGTAGGATGGATGTAAGGTACGATCGCTGGTTTGATGAAAATAACAAATTGAAAATTTATCTCCTCTCTACATTTGGTATAGCGACTAGAAGTATATAGTGTGAATTATTAAAATACTAAATTTATAACAAAAGCTTCGAAGGACCAGTGACGGATGTCACGAAATTGTGGAGGTGAAAGATTTAAAATGAAAAAAACCTTGTCTGTAAAAATATACTTATTATTTTAATGAATTAAACGAATGGAGCAGGCAGTAATTGTCACAAACTAACATTAAAACCACACGTGATGATAAGCGTTCACATGATATGGTTCTTGGACTACAAAGTAAACTTTCAAATTATATACCTACAATGAGAAACTAAACAATGATTAGCAATGTTCGAAATTGAATATATACAATATTCACACAGTTAAATATAAGTGGGTAGTTACAGATAAAATATCTTCAAGCAAAAGGTAGAACAAATGAAACCGGCAACCCTGAAATAATTGGGGCTGATGGTGATATTGAAGTTGCACTTGATGTAGAATTTTCTCGCCAGTAATTTTTACTTTGGAGATGATTTAATTTTTATATATTAAATATAATGTACTCACAGTAATTGTAGCACTGAATTTAGGATGAATTAGGTATTACTTTTCACTAATTGTAGCTATACAAAATACCCATTTTATGGGGTGTAAATTTGTTGAGAGTTGTGGCCTACACTTTCTACATATGGTCTAGTCGACGATTTTAGAGAAAAAAGCACTCAATGAGAGAGAACTACCCTTAAATAGTTAAATAACACATGGTGGGAATGATCGAAGATCGGCGATTGGGCAGGGCAGTCATTTGAAACTATTGTAGAAATTTTGTGAATTTCTACAAGCACAGCACCTGGGAGATTACTGGATAGAAGAGAAACATTCACCTAAGTTGAAGCCTGCAGACATCCTGAAATTCCTCCGGGCAATAGGAATAAAGGAGCTACTTGCTTCTGAGACACTCCTCAGAAACTAAGTAGAAGTAAGGGGGCACAAAAGATCTTTTAGGTCTCAATGAATGTCACCCCAAAATACATACATACATCTGCCTTTAGACATTCGATAATATTGATATTTTCATTTTCAGATACAGATCGGCTTATGTGAAACACCGTGAACAAAACCATCGAGCTAGACTTCCAGCAGATAAACTTTTCTCCTGCGACGTATGCGGAATGCAGTTCAGGTATCTGAAATCCTTCAAAAAACATAGACTTAATCATGCTTTGGAGAAATTGCATGGTAAAAGCGCGGAACTTCCGAAAGAAGCCAAAATTTCCGAAGAAGACAATGAAGATGAAAAGAGCGTTCAAGAAAACAGTAACGACCAAGTGTCTAGTTCGAATGAAACCATTAACGTCGAAGAAGAGAGCAGTCCCATTGTTGTGAAAAAAGAGGCTGCCGAAGAAATTGCAGGTGAGGATGTCATTTATAATAATTCAACAATATACACATTTATGCGTGGAGACTCAAGGCTTGGTTGGTTATTAATCTTCAGTTTTTTTGTCAAAAATATTTATCTATTGCTAGGTCAATTCTTATCATTAACGTTCTTAAAATCTGTGCTCTGCTGCTGCTGTTAGTTCTTTGTGCCATTCTGTATCTTCTGTTATGTTGAGAGTATTATAAACGGAATTTCACAAAATCTAATAAATTAGAATTAAACGAAAAAACACGGGGAAGCACATAGGCGCACGGGCAGTACCGAAATCATACTCTTCTACGACACAACCAATAGCAATGCGTTCATAAAAGCTTATTATTCACAACGGTTTTGTACATTTTGAATAATTTTGTTTGTTGCAGGTGAAGGTACTTCTTCAGATGCCGAAAAAGCCGAAGCAGACCAGGACGACACCATAGATTCCATAGCGTTCTCTTGCCAGGGCACCTCGAGATACCCTACTGATCTATTACGAACCACCGAGTCATCAATAATCAACTTCTTGCGTGCAGATTCCATTGAAAAACAACGCGAGCGAAGATTCGCTTGTCCTTTTTGTGGAAAATGTGTCAGAAGTAAAGAAAATCTCAAGTTGCATGTACGCAAACACACCGGAGAGCGACCTTTCGTTTGCTTGTTTTGTGGTAGGGCTTTCGGTGGGAAAAGCGATCTTACTCGTCATCTCAGAATCCATACGGGAGAGCGGCCGTACCACTGTGATATGTGTGGAAAATGCTTCGCTAGAGCTGACTATCTATCGAAACATCTTACCACACACATTAATACGCCTCGTTAATTTACTTCTATTTTAAATGGATAGACCTAGTTTCTGTTTTCTTCTGAAGTATTTTGTGACCAAAATTTCAATATTTGACACATCTTGGATGGAGTTCAAGAAAAACTATTGTCTTGCAAATTAACTGGTGATATTCTCTGAATTATACACTACGAAAGTAATAACCTCCAGCTCTAATATTATTTTGAGATATTTGGAACTTAACGCTATTCGACAATGGAGGAAAGTAGTAACTTTTCTCTTTTTTAACACAAGTAGGTTTGATCATCGTAATTTTACTAGAAGGACTATGTCTGTATGTTAGGGTGACATTCACTGAGATATAATATACCTTTTGTGTCCTCTTACTTTCTCTCAGATCCTGAAAAAAGTCTCTTTACTAGTAGGTCCTTTAGGCGTACGTCCCGGAGAAATTTTAGTATGCCTACAGGCTTCAATCTATTTGAGTATTTCTTCTAATGCTTTTGAGATGTCTATGTACCATTGAATGGCGTTCTTTCCAAGTCTGTTGATGGTATTTGGATCCCAATATTTTTTGTTTTGATTTGTCTCACTATGGCTGTGTACATCCAGGTCATGATTATTGGGTTTCAACCCTAATTTCTCCCTGCTAGGTTCCTGCACACCATAAGAGCCATTTTTGTTTTGTATATAATCTTCTTTTGGTATTTGTTCCACAGGAGTTTACTGTCTATATGGTGTAAATCCTAAAAACCTGTTTTCATTCAAGTTCACTCCCATTAAGTTTAATAATTGTTTTGGGTTTGAGTTATATTCTCTTCATGGTTTTGGTAGGATTGCTGTTTAGGGCTAGCTATACTTGAAATTACTGTTTTATGAGAATCTTTACAAGAAATACCTATCATGAGAATTGTGAGTAAAATCAAGACACCAAATCTGCAAAATTCTGTGCTCAAAGCTAGACCTTTTCTAATTTTTAATATTAAAATTTAGGTAATTGGTGTAAACTATGTCTATCCATTGCTGGTGATTTATTAATTATTTTAGGCTGCGCAATTCCAAAGATTGTTTTAATTTTGGTATGGACCAGGGTGTATGTTGTACTTTTAAATTACAAAAAGGTTTATAGTATATCAAGTTTATGAATATTATATTAGTTTACTCAAATGTAATGGTTTCTGGATAGTTATTATTTAGTGATACTTTTAAACAA
>CAJUYI010007244.1:0-12413 GCA_910591695.1 Galerucella pusilla
CTACAGCTTAAAATTTGATTGCAGGTACAGTTGCAATATTGATCTGGGGCAATCATATATTGCAATAAATTTTATTGCATGCAAAAAGTAAAGTGGCTTTTAAATTTTTTAAAGCTTATATTATATTGATGCTTATAAATGAATATAATATAATATAATGAATAGGGTCATGGCACTACTTATGGCCACTTTAAGACAATAATAATTTTATAGGGTCGATTTTTCAATAATATTTCACCAGAAAAAAAAAACCATTTGATAGGTTGAAGTATGTAGTTTTCAACAATATTTACATCTGTTATATTAAAAAAATTAAGATAAATTTTTTTAAATTTTTTTCTCAAGAGCAACAAATTCCTTACTTTTGGCCATCAGTCCGACATTAGTTCTTTGCTTATGGCCACTAATTTTCAAAATAAATGCATATTTGTTTATTAAATTGGATGATGTTATGTTATAGGTAGGTACCTTACAAAGCAATAAAAAAGGTAGGGTAAAAAAATTTAATCTAAATTAAGAAGTTTAATGTAATTTAACAATTGAAATTTGTTACTTTACATAGACATTAACACTCCCTGAAAATTTTATAACAAATTTTTTACTTTGTTCTATGAGATCATGCTTGGTTTACAGTCCTAAAATATCAGATCTAGGAACTGTGGAGATGTCATTTTCAATGTACTTACTTAAACATGGTTTTTTCCTTACTTATGCTTTTCAAACACTGTATTTCTATTTCATTTACAAGACATTGACGTACAGTTGCAGCATATTTATATACAATTGATATTTTACCATGGGCACCAAATTTAACCAAGATAAAATCACCCTACCTTACTTAGTAACTGTATAACACACTCACCTACACAAATATAACTTATGCGAGAACTTATGGCCATAAGTAAAATTTTATATTTTACTTTTGGTCACCATATGGCCATAACTCAAGAATCCTCAATTTTTTGTTTCTGCTAATGGCCACCTCGTTATTTATTTTAGGAAATTAAAAAAAAATTATTTCGATAAAAATATCTTGGGTTTTGATATCTCTGGAACTACAAATATTAAGAAAAAAATCTTGGTGAAACTCAAATTTGTCAGGATGTTAACTGATAAGTTTTTAGCAATAATAACAGGCAAATGCCTGTACATATTACACACTTCAACTGTTTATTCCACTGCTCACACCAACCTTTGTTTTTTAACTGTAAACTTACCCAAATATATTGGAACATATTTACCTCTCCTTACCAATAAGTTTACTTACATTGTTGCAAAACGCTTAATTTTAGTTCTTAGAAGCAGGTGGTCATAAGTAGTGCCATGACCCTACACTTAGTGAACTGATTATGTACATCACAATACTTATACTAAATAAGAAGGGATACTACTAAACTATTCATTCATTTCAATTACTAGTTCTCTTTTTATATAAAATAATTATCAAACATCCATAATTTTCAACTCTAATAAAAAAAATGTCCATTTTATCAATTGTGAAACTACACAAGATGAATAATACAAATATATATGTTATCCCTCGTATTATCATTAAAATTATGTACAAATACTACAAGTTATTGGAAATTATACAAAAATATTAGGTAGCATGTATAATTTGGTGGTGGTTGTATTTGAAGCTAACACTTCGATTAATGATAACATTTTAAAAACTTTGCAAAAATTAGGTACACTTACAGATTAAGTCGACAGTGCTTCAAATCACAAATTAGGTATATGTTATACCTATATTTGAAAATGAAAATCTGTTGTATTTGTAGATACCTACATAAATAATTCAGGTAGTGATATTGTAATATCCTACATGGTTTCTTTTGCAAAAAATAACATGAAAATGCAAATCCATTTTAAACTTAATCTCCCTCACTGTTGTAATTGGCAATTTATGCATTGGGTAGTTATTTCAATATCATCAATGAATTTGCAGTTAAGTATATTTTCCCATGCACATCAAGATTTTGTTTTATAAAATCAAATCGACTTTGCATTGAGAGCACAATGTTATCTTCCAGACAAGGTAAATAAGGCAGTGATGCTATCAGTACTTCAAAAATAAACTGGGTACATAAAGCATAATTTTCTTATTTCATATGTAGATTGCCTCAAATTCATCGTATTCAACTGAATGTGTTTGTGTGTGAGAAAAAATGCAATCCTCAATATATGTTTTGACATGATTATAAAATTACCAATTGTTAAGCAATTATAATTCAGATAATATAACATCCTATAACCAATATCTATTGCAAGATGAGAATACAAAATTGATTTGTTTTTTGAAAACTATATATACTTGTAATATCTGTTTTAGTGTAAGCACTTCAAAAGAAACATATTTTATAACTTTTGACTTTATTAAAATTCGGTTACCTGCCAGGGACACGGACAAAGAAATTTGGTTTCACTTTATACAAAGTAGTAAATAATTCAAACATTTGCTTGGACCGAATTGTTGGCGTCAAAGTAATAATAGGAACACCTTCACATTCCATTTTTGAAAACTACTGCTCTGTGCACTAAAAAGCTGGGAACGCAAATAAAAGCAGATACTGGGAGTCTATGGAAATTGTTCAATAATATTATCGAATAAAAATTATCAACTTGAAAGATTAGTAGATAAATTCTTATCTTCTTTCACCATTATCAATTATTACCATCAAGAAAAATAAACTATGTCAATGTCACGTAAAATGTCAAAGTCCGGAACTCCACGTGTATTATCTGTGGCCCACAAGCATATTTTAGGAGCGGGTAAACATACAATGGGGCTCCATCAACTGCGCATGACTCAAGACTTTGCCAATAGTAGTAACATAACAATAATGAAATAAATATGTAAATATCAGAAATATAAAACTAAAAAAAACAAGAAAACCCAGGCCCAAACCCGGTTGATCAAAGTGTAACTATGTACAGAAATATCAAAAAATAAGAAATAAAAATTAAAAAAAAGAGGTAGAACGTGTCGCGGGACACACGGTAAAAACTTTTGTTCCTTTTAACCCTTAACTACAGAGACCCGGTATTTCTTACCGGTAGGTGGTTCGCAGTTTGCGATATCAGCGTATCCCAACTATTTACAAACTTGTACGTCTATGTACCTTTTCGGAACTTAGTATGACCGTGTTATCCAAAGTGTGCACTGTATTTTGCAAAATCTCGCTGTTTTATCGCAAGTTATAAATCGCAACCGGTAAAAATTACCGGAGGTCTGTGTTTACGTAAGTACATTTTTCGTTTTGGTATTAAATTATCGGCAACTAAATCGCTGTAAATGTAAAAGTATATTATTATTTTCTTTATAGGCTAAAGAGATGAACTATGAAAACATTCTTGGGCCTTCAAAAGCCACAAATGAAGCGTAGGTTTCAAAATGCTCATCTACCCCGTGACACTAGGTTTTCCCTGCTGCGGCTACTCCAACTGGAAACTCCATATTGTGAAAATGCTGAAGCTCAAGAAGTTAAAAGAGCAACCTACAGAAGGTGTCCAGCCAAAAAGGAAAGAAAAACCACCTATATTTGCATAATGTGCAAGACCCCAAAAAATTTGTAAATAGTGTGCATCGTAATTTTTTTCATGTTTTTACCCCATGCAGGTTTTTTCCTAAAAGTATATTTCTGTTTGCAAATCCACTAATTTGTATCTAGAGTTATTTAGTTTTATGATTATTTGTTTAAAAGTTCTAAAGTTTTTGTTGAAATGTCATTTATGCGAGTTTATTTTGAACTCAAAAAATGTAGAATAAAATTGTTGCTAAATATATTTCTTGCAAATAACAAACTTGTTTTTTTTTTAAATTAGTCATTTAACCAGTTCTATCAAGTCTAAGAACCCTAAAAGACTATATAAAGTCCCTAATATCTATATACTTATTTATTTACCAAATATATATACTATTTATTTATAACCGGTAAAAAATACCGGGAGTCTGTTATATCGTCCTAATAATTGGATGTCTGTAGTTAAGGGTTAAGCAAAAATTATGTAATACATCTGACGTTATAGATAAACGATTTGCATATTCTTTGGTGGTCGAGTAGTAAGCATACCAGACTCTAACGCAGTGGACCCGGGTTCGATTCCCCGTGAGGAAGTTTTTTTATTGTTAATTTTATTTTTAATTAATTATTCTGCTTGTTATTAATAAGGACAACAGGTAGACGTTTGAAATATTTAGCAGAATATTCATTATTATAGATAATGGTACGGTACCCTTCATGAGGGAATCCGACTGGCAACATCTACTTATTACAGCCTCGTATATTTAAAAAAAGAAACCGTAGCATTCAAGAACTGTACGTTTACCACAAAATTAGTGGAAACATAAAATTGAATTGTTAAATTTTAAATTTGAAGTTATATTACAGTTTATAGAAATTTTTATTTTCTAGATTTTTTCTTAAGTGGGTCGTAGAAAAAATATGCTGCTCGACTCGTGTGGATTGTCCATATCGCACTTGAACGATTGAGCACTCCGCCTACGGCGTCGTGCTCAAACTTCGTCCTCGTGCGATATGGCCATCATATCCACACTAGTTGCACAAACTACTATTTCTATCAAAATATGCCCTTTTACATTTAAAAACAACCTGCCAAATGTCAAATCAATTTATCCATCAATTTCAAAGTTATCAAATTAAAGCATCCAAGATTTCAAAATTTCAACACCCTGTACTTCGAAAAGTAAATGTGCTAGACCCCTTAATCGCGCAAAAAAAAATTATGGAAATAATAGTAAAAATTTATCCGAACAAACTCAAGTAGATCACCAGCACTGCGAATACCAGCTTTGCATAGAATTTTAATATAGCATCGGCGGTTCAGTGGTAGAATGCTCGCATTCCACGCGGGCGGCACGGGTTCGAATCCCGGCCAGAGCATATAAATCGCTGCTTCGTAAACGAGAGAGAGACTAAGGAGAGAGCACAAGCATGCAAGCAAGGCACATAACGAAGCAACGTAACATAACGTAGCGTAACGTAACGCGTAACGGTCAGATCTTTTGCGTCGCGACCCCTAGTCGCTCAAACATAACCTGACGTAACGAACTGAAGTTCCAAAAACAAAAAAACCCAGCACCTAACCCAATATTGGAATAAATATGTAAATATCAGAAATAAAAAATAAAAAAAAAACCATGCACCTAACCGAGTTTCGAACCTATGAACCCTAAATTGTAAGCTCAATACCCCACCAGCTCACATTCAGTCATATCGAATAGAAGGTTAAAGGCTACTTGGACGCAGGCGCATTTCGGCTACTAAATTTGAGGTGGTGGGAGGAACCACATTGTATGTTCACCCGCTCCTATAATTTTAACCGGCTTTTGGCTCATTGTGGCCTCACGGAGTCGTGACGGAGTCCGTCGCTGGATCAGCTGGATGTATTCTCGCTATAATTGTAGCACAGCATAGAACCATTGACTTATATGTCAATGCATTGAGCCTCCTATATTTTGACAATACTTATTTGTCCTAATGGCTGCGTTCAGAAAACATAACTTATAACTCAACTATTGAGTGGGCGCTCACTGAGCAACGAATGGTTGACGTATGTCTTCTGAACGATAATTTTTTGGAAAGTATTGAAGATCATAGATAATTTTCATTATATATGTATATGTAGAATACGTATATATAATGAAATAAATAAATAAAACCCATTTTTTAATCGTTCGTGAACGCTTTCCGTATCTGTTAATGTTGTTTCTTTCAGTGGGTTTGGGTTTGTTGGTGTAAATAAACTGACAGAGAAGTATAATATTTTGTCTATGTAAATTGAGTCCAAAGTTGACATAAACTCAGTTTAATGAACAGAGTTTCAAAAGTGCATCAAAAAGGTACCTTCTGAATATTCTGACAATACCTTTGAACAAACGGAGTAACAATTCGGAGCACGTTTGCTTTTCGTCTTTCTGTCGCTTTTACGCTGTCGCATGAAATTATCAAAAAGTGCTTTTCGCCTGCCAACTTGACAATTGAAAATACATTTTAAATACATAATTACCAACTTTGACTCTATATAAAACAAAAGTAAGGTGTGAAGTAGGATAAGGTCAAGGTTGGGTTAGGTTCAGTGTCAATTGATCAATTCTCAACACTCCTCCTTGATCAATTCACAGCGAAGCTTCTCAAAAATTCTTTTGTTTGGGAGGCTTGGTTAAAATGTCTGCGACCTGCTTGCTGCTCTCGACGTGTTGCAGTGTCACAGTGTTGCCGACGTGTTACTGAATGTGCTTTCGTGGTATCTCAATATGTTTCTTTCCTCTGGTCGTCTTTCCTTCGTGTGAAATCTGTAACATGTGAATCGCTGACATGTCGATTTTCAGGGTGAATGATCACTTTCCAGGATACCAAGTTCCAGTGCGATTCTCTTTATCCAGAACATATCGTCAATCACAGACACCGCGGCTCGGTACTGGGCTTCTGCAGTTGAAGTCGCTACTAGTCGCTGCTTCTGTGATTACCAAATAACTGGTCCTCCTCTCATCACCAACACTCCACTCGTCAACTTTCCTGTCTAATAATCTCCTCCAAAGTCTGAATCGGTATAAGCCACGATTTCTTTGCCTCCTCCGGAGTAAATTCCTGGATGTCACTGTCCCTCTCAGGTACTGAAATACACGTTAAACCATCGCCTGATGGCTTTTCATGGGCTTGTTGCAGAATCGACAAAGATAGTTCACAGCGAAGCTGATGTCTGGCCGAGTGATTGTAGCTAGGTACAATAAACTGTCTATCGCCTCGCGATAGTTGTTGTTTGCCGAAAGTGCCTCGTCGTTCTTGAAGTCTGTCGCCTTGGTAACCATTTCTTGCTCAATGGGTGTGGATGCTGGGTTGCACTGTTCGAGTTTCATCTTTCTCAAGATCTTCTCCGTGTAACGAAGCTGGTTCACGAAGATACCATCTTTGTCGATCTTGATTTCCATGCCCAAGTACGTCAATTCGTGGTTTCTTGCTGAATGTGATCTGAAATTCTTTGCTTATCTCGTTCAAGACTCTGTATATTTCTTTTTCGTCTTTCCCAGCTATCAATCCATCATCCACGAAGAGTGAGAGCATAGTGCTTTTGTCCTTGTTGTAGTAAATACACTGGTCGTCATCTGTGCAAATCAGACCTATCTTCTTTTCAAAGTGTGTGGTGGCTCTCTCGTTCCACATCCTTGGAGCTTGTTTGAGTCCGTAAAGACTTTTATCCAACTTGCAAACTTTCCCTGATCCATCGTCGAATCCTTTAGGCTGGTTAATATAGATGACTTGTTCCAGGTTTCCATACAAGAATGCCGTTTTCACATCGAATGATACCAACTTCATTTTTTCTGACGCTGCATGGCTCAAAAGTAGTTGAATCGATGCGTAGTCCACTCCCTCCTTCTGTTCAAATCTTCTTGCCACGAGTCTGGCCTTGTATCTTCCGTCTGCCTTCTCTCAAAGTAGCCAACGACAAGTGATCGGGTTCACTCCTTCAGGATATTCCACCAGTTCCCAAGTTTTCATTTCCATTAGCGAGTCGTACTTCTCCTGCATCGCTCTTCTCCACTCCTCATCTTCGAGTGCCTTTCTCACGGGGATGTCTTCTGTTCCACCAATCATGGCTACTTTTGCGCTCTTTCTTCCACGTCTGGGGTCAAGTACATAGTCTATCACTCTCGGTGGTGGTTGCAAAGTTCGACGATCTCGCAAAGCTCTTCTTGCTGGCTCTTCTTCTGGCCGTTGTGTCCCACTTTCGTTGTCGTTCTCCTCAGCACTTTCTCCGGTTGTCCAGTTTTCCTCTTCTTCGTCTGACTCGCTGCTGCTTTCTTCTTGCTTCTCAGGTGTGCCCTCTGTTGCCAATGTCTCAAGTTCAGTGCCCTGCCTCAGTCTAATCTTTTCCTCATCAAAGATTACATTGTCTGAACTAATCACTTTTCTCTTCTCTTTCATATAAATCCTGTAGCAGGGCGAATCAATGTCATAGCCAACAAAAATTTCCTTTTCTGATTTTCTATCTATTTTGCCTCTCTTCTGTGCTTGTGTCAGCACATAACATTCACATCCAAAGGGTCGCAGCTTTTCAATTTTCATTTGCCGTCCAAACCACAGGTCTGCTGGACTCTTTCCTGGTACGTTGCTGGTTCCTGTCTGGTTGATCGTGAAGATCACGTGGTTCATTGCCTCTGCCCATAGTCTCTTGTCCAAACCATCTGCCTGTGTATCATTGCCCTGGCTGCCTCGACGATCGTTCTCATCTCTCTTTCAACCCTTCCATTTTGTTCAGGCGTGTGTACATTCGTAAAGGTATGAAAGATTCCCAACTTGTCCAACAGCCCTTTCGTTTTTGCATTCTTCAGTTCAGTGCCGTTATCAGATCTCAGACTCTTCACTTTCCTCCCCAGTTCATTATTTCTACAAGTCTCAGGTAGCTTTCAATCCTCTCAGGGGCTTCACTTTTTGTCTTCAGAAAATAACAGCTTCGGTAGTGAGTAAAGTCGTCCTTCAACATGAGCCAATACTTGGTTCCTCCTAGAGACGGGATGTTCATCTCGCCAGTGTCCACATGACCAAGATCTAAAGGCTGCTGGGCTGTCTTGGGGTTGTTCGGATGTGAGGATCGATGTTGCTTACCATATGAGCAGCCTGTGCACACATCAATGTAGTTGCTTCCTTTCCTGTTCAGTATGTCCCTCACATATTTCACGTTTTGATGGGCGAGTCCCTCGTGCCATACTTTGATCGACTGAGCCATCAAACTTGTCTCTTCTTCTCTCCTGAGCATCATTTTGTAGAGATTTCCTTTGCGATTTGCTATTGCCACAACCATGAAGCTTCCCTGTCCTTGGACATGTCGTTGTCCACTGTCGAGAGTGCTGTGGTCAAAAATGCCCTCTTGATTGGCTTTCCGTTTGCTGACTTATTTCCTTCCTCTCGGAATGGACAGTCCTTTGCGAAGTGTCTTTTCTGCTTGCAATTGTTGCATAAGTATTTCTTCTTACAGTAGTCGAGATATTTCTGACATGCCTTTTCTCTGCATTTCTTGATCACGTGACCTTTCTTCCCACATTTGTAACATGCGACCTGTGACTTATCCTGTTTGCTCGACGAATGTCCTTGATTCTCAAATCTTGCCATGAGAGCGTTTGCCATCGGTTCCTTAAGTTGCTCGTCCTCAAGTCTGAGACGTTCGATGAGAGTGTCTAAGTTCTTCGTAGGTCCTGTCACGTTGTTCCAAAATGTTTTGAAATGCGCCAACTTTGCCGGTAAGACACTCAAAATTCTCGTCATGACCCAACTTTCCCTTATTGGATCATTTTCAGCTGATACTTCTTCAGCCAAGTCCATGATCTCCATACAATTTTCTGCTGCTGACTTGTTTTTATCATACTCGAAGGTGAATAATTTGATTCGGGACATTTCTGAAGTTACATCAGTCTTTGTGCCATATAAACTAACTAATTTGTCTATCATGTCTTTGGAAGTTTCATAATTTGCAATGTTGTTCGCAATCTTAAGTTGTACCTATCAACGTTTGAGCTTCGATATCTTTCTTTATCCAAGCTGAAACGGTTGCATCTGATGTAGCACCTGCTGGTCTGACCACAGAGTACACCATCTAACGAGAGACGAAAGCTTTGTCGGTTCCTTTGAAGTCTTACACGATATTGAGCGGAAATACGTCGAGGCATTGACACATAAACTACTTGATACACTGAGAAAAGTAACACTACACTAAGGAAAATAGTAGTGTTGATAAACATCTCTGCCAATTAGGTCTATAGAATACATTCTTAACTACTAACATGAGAACACCTTATTATTCATCTCATGTGTGTAATGAGAAGTGGCTCATTTTTAACCTTATCTTGAAATAATACACGGTGAACTGAGGGGAATGAACGGAAGTGTCGACTTGACATTGACAGATAAACTAATTAATTCACGCATGTGCACACAAATTTGCGATCACAAAAACTACTTTCTCTCGCCTCTTGTTAGATGGTGTACTCTGTGGTCTGACTTCCCCACCTGACACAATGTCGTACAGGTCTCTATTCTTTAGTGCTAGATTTAATTTAAATCGCCATGGAATGAAATTGACATTTCCCTGACTATATCCACTTAACATCTCCAACTGAGATTTTACAGTATTTATTTTGCTTTAAATTTTAACAATTTGACTGACTTCTGACAATTTTTGAATAAACGAAATGAATTTACAATTTTTCGTGGCGATTTTCTGACTTGAAGCGATTTGCGTGTACGTTGTTCAAAGTTGACTTGCTGTGCGCTGACAGAGGTGGCACTCGTGCCGTGCCGGTTCTGACGTTTTGGACCGCTTTCGTGGACGTCGCTTGCTTGTCCTTACTGCCAACAAAACCCTCTACAGCTTCTCTGGGTCCATAACCTGTTGTTTCTTTCAGTGGGTTTGGGTTTGTTGGTGCTATTTACTGAGGCCAAAGTTGACAAAAATTCAGTTTAATGAACAGAGTTTCAAAAGTGCATCAAAAAGGTACCTTTTGAATATTCTGAAAATAATATTATTGATAATTATTAATTTCTCTTATACCATAGATCATATTTATCCTTTACTAAGTATAATCTTTGTTTTTTGTTTACTAATAATGAAGCCATAGATAACCTTTATAAAAATATCACAATCTTCAACGTGTTGTGCTCACTGAGCGCAATTGAAAACCCCTCAGAAAAATGACGTCCGCTCACCAAACATGTTGAGCCTTGCGCACTGATCAATGTGCGCTCACAGAACATTTACTCAACGGTTGTGAAACAGTTGTTTTTTGAACGCAACCAATGATGTGTTCTAGTGTGTTGACTTTTGACAAGCTACGTGTTCGGTATAAGATTAATCTGAGCAAATTGCTAAACGAACGGCCCGACGAATCATAAATTTTTTCAGAAATATGGAGAATCAAAAATTGAATTTCTGTAGGAACTACACAAATAGTTATCAAGAAAAACAAAAAACCACGAGATGTATCTAGGACCTATATACAACATATTAACACCAAAACCATAGTCCATGACAAAAACATCATGGTTGGAAACAGATTAATATTTTTCGTCGGTCAAAATATTCCTAGCAAACAGATGTTCGTCGGAGTGATCTGAGCGTCTGCAGCTAGAGCGGCGTTACAGTCATAGATAAATATAATATAATGAGAGTTGTCGATCCTGTAGTAACAGTTGAAGTGAAAGGTTATTTATAATATTTTAAAGTATTTTATTCACAATTATTAATTAATATATCTGTTAAATATGCGATTTTTATCAAGTAATGCCATGCATTACCATATAGAATTGAATAATAATGACAGTTCGATGGAATAATATTACTCAATCGTTTCGTCAAATTTGACAATTTGTAAATCTACTTCTTATCTCTGTTATCATTAGAGAAATGTCTAATAGTGAATCAGACTTAGAAGATATGTCTTGTACACCGCCAGACATTTTAAAATTAGCGGCTAGCGCTACAGAAAATCTCCTACGTAACAAGTCAAAAGGTAAATATGATGCGGTGTACAAAAGATTCATGGATTGGCAACTGGCACAAAAAACATCGTCTTTTCCTGAAAATGTTATTGTAGTGTATTTAGTTGAACTTGCTAAAAAATACAAGTCATCATCATTGTGGGCATATTATTCTATGCTGAAAAGTACATTGAATATTTACCATAGTATCCACCTAGAGACTCACATGAAGTTACAGGCATTTTTAAACCGCCAGTCCGAGGGCCATCAACCGAAAAAATCTAAAACTTTTACGCCCGAAGAAGTCAGTGAATTTATTAAAGAAGCGCCAGATCCTACCTATCTGATGACAAAGATATTCTTACAATAAGGTAATTTTCAGCTTAGTACTTTCCAATTTAATCAAATTATTTTCAGGTAACCTTAATCATGGGGCTAATAGGAGCAATTATATATAGTTGGGATAAAGTATAGTATTCAACACGCGCATAATGGCTATATTACCCACTCAGATGCTACAACTCTCGCCTCCGGCTCGTGTTGCGATTTCATCTTCGTGGGTAATAGCCATCATTATACGCTTGTTGAATAATATACTATTATTCCATTCTGCTTATGTAAAAAGTCTTGTAGTTCTTGCGACCGCAGCGACTTGATGCGCGGGTGGTTGCGCAGAAACGTCATGCCACATATCGCCCATGCTTCAATCCATCTTTTCCATTTGGTCTATGGTTACAGTTTTCATTCTGGTGCTTATTAAATTAGAGATTTTAGTACTGACGGGACTCTCTATGTGACAGCACCCTCGCACCTTCACAGATCCCCTACCCTGATCTGAGTGGGAATAACCTCCCCTAACTCTAGATTCTAGATAAACGATTCAGATTGAAAATATTGATGGGATGAATGGATGGATGGATG
>CAJUYI010007245.1:0-12413 GCA_910591695.1 Galerucella pusilla
ATAATTTTTGTCTTCTGTAAATTGACAGTTAATTTATTAGCACTGGTATATTTTTCCAAAATTTTCAACTTTTTCACAACATCAATCTCAGAGTGTGCCAAAATGACAAGGTCGTCAGCGTACATTAGTGACAATACATCATTTTGGTCATCAATAATTATTTATAAACAATGAATAAACAATAATTAAACAAATTGAATTCATAGAGAAATGTTTATTCAATTTACACCACAATTGGTAGTTAGAGTTCATATAATACCCTTCTTGGCGTGCGTCATCCATTGTTAATGTCCTTCTATGGAAAAAAGGCAGGTCTGTGATTGATCCTAATCAAAATATCACAATAATGAACCGTTTAAATGTATTACAAACGTTAACCCTAATCTTTGACTTAAAAAATTTGATTGGAAGATGTTTAGATACGCACAAGCACGACCTATGAACCGGTAGGAATTACAGCATTCAAAATAAGATGCAAACGTACCTTTCGTATTGGCAATGTGTCTTACGTCTTTTTCTACTATCCCACTGACAGTTCTCGTCAGGTCTGTACTGGGTTGTTTACGGTCAATTATTATTTATATGAAAAGTGTTTGTGTGTGTGCGTGAGAGAGATGGTCTCGGACGGTGTCCTTTATAACTACAGCGAGTAAAGAAGGTCTAGATATTAATCTGATGGATGTATGAAACGTGAATATTAATCCTATTGTTATGTTTATTAAAATAATATCAGACAATTGACTAAGTGAGAGGGAAGAACACACGCACGCGCTTGACAATAAGAAGTCCAATCACCAATTATGTAATTCGGAGGGTGTGGTAATTATGGTTTTTGTACAACGCTGATAGAGCTTGAAGAAGTCCGTAACAAATTTGGAAAAGTGCTCATCTTTTAATATTCTTAAATTGAAAAAATAATGTTAATAAAAAAAATCCAAGGAAACAAGCACATTAAAGAATCAACGTTTAATCATATTGTTGATAATAAAAAGTTCCTTTTCTAATTATTATCACTACATATACAACACTTTAGCTTTTCCTGATTAAGCGTGGCAATATCGAATATTTTCGACTGCATTCCTTTCACGACTTCAGATAAACTTGCCAAAGTATAGATACACGGGAAAACATCAGCATTTTGGAAGTTCTCAAGTATTTTCAGTTGGATTAAGAAGCTGATAATTATTAATTTCATAGCCTTTTCATTTTTGGCTGAATACGATTAGCTGTAGGTTAAAATATACCCGGATATACGTCACAAACGATGACACACACCTATAAGGCTATTGAATGTACTATAGTCAAAAGCGCTCTTCTCGTACGGGTTCAAAGGTCACTAACCATATGTATCAAATCGGAAGACACAGAGGTTATCAAAATGTGAGAATACATATTTACCAGGAGAAAATAGTGATGGTTGATGTTTCCTACACACTATTTGACGAATTTCCACTTTTTCATTCATTCTCGAAATATTCTATTAGATTAAGTACCATTTTATTTTGCTTGAGGATGCCAAATATCGGAAAATTGCTTCTTATTATTCATACTGACATTTAAATAAAAGCTTTGCTGGTGAAAGACTTTTTAGAATCGCTGAAAACTAAATACATATCCTTTTTTCTCCCGTCAAAATTGCATAAGTCTGTCTTATTCATCTTACGGATTTTATTTGGAAGTTATGATTAAACGCAATAAAAGAAAATCGTATTACCCGCATGATAAGACTGCATTTGACTATGTAAGAATTTTCTTGGCAGCTGATTACGATTACAGCCTCGGAAAAATGGGAAATCAACTGTTTATATTTTAAATTTTGACAAATTCCAAGTTCAACAATTCAAAAATTCCACATATTTGAATTTAGCAACATAAAAACATATTGTAGCTAACTATTTGGCAGCTTCCTACACTCCTACCAAACATGTTTTCCGTATCGATTTCGACCTGAAGTTACCTGTTGGAATGCAAGGAAAGTACAAGGGATCGATCAACCTCACTTTCCTACTTGTTCTGTATTCCTGTTACTTTGCTTTCTCCTTACCTCTAGGTGAAATTAGAGACAAACATTACAGGTAAGTCTAATGCCTAATTATATTAAAAAAAAAGTTTTCCCAAACCTTCAACTGGACAAGTAAAAATGGTATAATATTGAATATAATTACTTCAATATATTTTTCGCTAGCAGCGCCAGCTATACCACCGGTGCGTGACTTAATATTGATTCCACATTTTCTACATTTAGAATGTTGTGAACTGCCTGTCAAACTAACTGTTACATTTCGTTTAAAGTTGTACCAAAATTGTTCATCCTTCATTCTATTTCTGATGGTTTGGAGCCTGATTCCCAAAAAAAAATAAGACAAAAAAGAATAAGTAGGTAATGCCACAAGGAACATACAGAAGAAAAATAGTTTATGATACAATTACGTGAAGTTGTACTTCACGCTCAAGTGTCATACAAAACTTTATCTTCGACCACATGAGGGAAAAATAAAAAAAATGTGCTCTGATAAAAACAAATTTTTTATAAACAAATATACCTATACACAACGAATTCTAATTTCAGGTGGTGTGCAATCCGAAGAAAGGCATTCTTCTCGAGGTTCTTCCATTTAAAATAAGTGTAATTAAAATTTTAAATATAATAGAAAATATTTTTCACTATATCTGACACTCCTGTCAAATTTACTGACAGCAGAAAAGTTTACACAACAAACGACTAAATTCAAGGCAACTAGATAATTACGTAGCTAAAAAAAAGTGTTAAAACGAAAACCCCATTTGAAAAGCGTTGTTCATTTACGCACGCTTTTTAACGTATGTATAATGTATGAATTTACACATTTTGTTGGTTCGTAAATGCCTTAATTTAAAGGTGGTCGTAGATAATAGTATATTAAAGTATAAATGGATATTAAGGTCTTTAAAACACACGCGATTTTGCCAGAGTGCTCGAAATAGAGCAAGTGTTTTAAAGACCAGTTATCCACGAATACTTTACGCTATTTTTTTTTATTGGTGCACTTTGAAATTATAAATACTGGTCTATAACTACTACAACAACAAGAAATGGAAATCATAGATGGAAACAAGAACTAAATGTCAAATGGTTGAATTCGTGATGTATATGACGTATACCTTGCGTTGTCATGGAAATGAGAAAAACATAAACTAATTTGTATTTTGATGGAAGTTCAACCTTATTGAGTTCTGTGAATGTCAATAGTGTTAATTTAAATACCATTTCCTGAGATTTGAAAAATCGAAATATTTATATTTCAAACAATACCAACGGCACTTTCCATTTTAATTTATAAATTTGACATTGTTAACTATTGTTCGAATAAAAGTTTTGACGTTACAAACTACTCCTGTCAGATCAATGATGAAAAAATTGTCATTTAGACATGATTTAGAACATAGATTTAGACTTTAGTTTTTTGGTAAAATGGTTCACCAATAAAAAAATATATTAGAGTTCCTATCTAATGGAAATGTAAAGGATACAACTATTACGAGTTAATTGTTTGAAATTGAAGTATCATGTAACGTTGTGGATTTCAGTTTGGCTAGAGTAGAATTATGAATTTAAAATTAAAATTCCTTGAGGCATTACATATCTAGAAATCTGCTGAAAATCTTTATTTTTGTAAGAATTTCGTCCGCAATTTGGTTAAGTATTTTATTTTATTTTAAGGGGAAGGGTGAATGCAATTATTATATTTCCTTCCCCTTCTTCAAATACACAATGTAAGGAAAGTATTATAAATAAATGTGTTTATACTTCCATTTATTTTCTTGTGATTATAAGGTCTGACTCCGAGTGCTGCTTGGAAGAAATACTAAACCTACCACCCCTGCATATCTTCATTCAGGGAAATGCAAGATCTGTTAGTCACAGATTATTACAGGGACCTCCACCGATAAGTCAAGGACACGGTAATGCCTACAAAAAGCTATATGAAGAAATAAAGGCAGATCCAATACTTACTGGGAATGCCAATGGATCAAATTGCCCCACAATATAGTTTTAAAAACGAATATATAGTGTACACTCCAGAGAGAAAGGACTGGGAAGCAAGGCCTCCCATAACAGCGAATCTCAACTGGTACACTGATGGCACTAAAACAGACTCTGGAGTAGGGGCCGGAATATATGGGGTACAAGAGAAGACCACGATCTCTCTAAGCCTAGGAAAACATGCTACTGTCTTTCAGGCAGAGGCAATGGCATTGCAATGCTGTGTAGAAGAGTTGATAGCCAAAGAATCGTCATCTACTCAGACAGCCAAGAAGAGCGATACGCTCATATATGATAACATCAAATCTGGTGTAGGAGTGTCGCAATGCCCTAAGCAGACTAGGCCGTGATAATAGAGTGACCCTAGCCTGGGTACCAGGTCACCATGGAATTAAAGGCAATGAAAAGGCCGATGAACTAGCCAAGCAGGAACCAACGGAGGTCATGATAAGGCCAGAACCTTGCTGTGGAATTGCTAAATGCCTAATTAAAGAAAGCATCCACAAATGGATAAACAGCCAGGCGTTGCGCTGGTGGTGTGAAACCCCAGGACGAAGACACGCTAAATTATTCCTTAAAAGCCTTTCGGCCGATCTGTCACACGACCTACTATGTCAAAGTCGAGAAACGACGAAGTTGATGGTGGAAATGCTGACCGGACATTGTAGGCTGAGGAAACATATGCACACAATTGGCCTTGCAGATGACAGCCTATGCAGGTTCTGCCAGAAAGAAGACGAAACTGCGGAGCACATACTCTGTGAGTGCGAAGGCTTAGCAAGGGCGCGGTTTCACTCGGAGAAGGAAAACCGAGAGCAGAGAGCTAAGTAAGGAGGCGATATCCAGGCTAATAAGACTAATAAAAAGAATGAAGCTAAATATAGGGAGGATCACAATAGATCTGCAAAGGTCGCAGTGGGATAGGACAAAGAGCCACTCCAACTCTAATCTAATCTAATTTAAGTCTGACGGCAAATGGAACCCGGATCTACAATGGAGCATCCGTGGCCTGGCAGAGAATAAAAAGGGAAAAATATTTACCCCTTTCTGGACATATTTAAAAATTTTATACAAAAACAAACAAAAAAAGATTGAAACATATTAGTTGACTCAGAGTTTGCTAGTTTGACTTAATGTTAAAAAGAGATTTCAAATTTCCCGCGTCATTGGGTCATATCTGGTATGCCCTGCCTTTACAGCTATTCGAGAATCGAGACTTGCGATGCGCGTTCGCGTGGTGATGTGTCTCGTGATACAGACGTGTGTTTCATTCGGAGCTTCGTACCGTAGTAACTGCGTTATACATTACATATAGCTGCGTATAGCTCTGGTGAGGTTACACGAGTTACACGAGTTTTTTCATAAGTGCAATGAAACACGCAGTCCAAAAATGAAGCGAACTCATCAAAGTGGCGCCCAAAAAAGGCGAGAAAAACAAAGAAAAATTGATGAAGCTGCTAAAAGCAGTCAAAAAATGGCTGAATGGCTGTTGAAAACAGGAACGAGTGATATGAAAAAAAAAGGTACATTTAGTAGTCTCACTTTAAATGGGTAAATGTAAATGTGCATTTTAGTGCACATGATTGGAAAAAGTTTTTGCCTGAAAAATCGCTTCTTCTCAAGTGTGATTTTTTATAAAGAAACCAGTAATTTTCGTTTGGTGAGAAGTTATAACTTTGCGTTAAGATTATAAAAAATGCAAGTGTTTTGAATCATTGTTAATAATTCAACTGTCCCAGTGAGCAAACGGAAAACGTTACTCAAACGTTTGAAAACGTTCCACAAATCATAAAATGTCCGGTGTTAAAGGTTGGTAAAACGTTTTGAAACGTTTTTATCGAAATATTTTTAAAACGATCGTGAATTGTTTCAGACACGTTGTATTGAAAAAATTCATAAGGTTTTGACTGCATCGTTCATCAAACAGATATCAACAGTTCCAAAAACGTTTTCACAAACGTTGCACAAACCTCTAAAAACAGACATTTTAAGCTTTTAGAAACGTTTTGAGGACGTTCTAGAAACAAACTACTTGCGTACCTCAATGGGACAAAATAGACTTAGTAATTTAGCGCTACTGTCCATTGAAAATCAAAGAGCGCGCAAGATTGACTTAAATAAGGTAATAAACAAATTTTCGTCTGTAAAATCTAGAAAAAAGTGTTTTTAGTTTCTACGTTTGTAACAAAATGTCATAAGAGCATTTGCAAACATTCTACATGTAGGATATTGCCTGCAGATTAAAATAACTGTTTCTACAAGCTGTGAACAATAAATATCGCCATTAACAGAAGTTCTTACTCAATATTTATACGATATTATCATAACCAGTGATTTTAATATGGGGCCCCAAATTGTCTTTTGCCCCGGGGCCTTTCCAACTCAAGCTCCGGCCCTGATTGGACGAAATTAAAAAAAAAAAACTGAAACTTTCGTCTTTAGTTTTGCTGTTGAGCTATTAAACAAAACTACTTAGTACAGAAATAAAGAGCGAGTCAGCTATATAATCCTGTATCTAACGTCAAATCCAAAAACTAGAATTCCTTTATCATGCAACAATAACTTGCATCAAGGGAAACGGTATGCAAATGAAATTTACAAACTATCAAGTATATAAGTGAACCAGTAAATTGAATTTTTTATTGATGAGTTATCTGCGCCGAAAAGGATGTACCAGAACAATCGTAACAACACCCCGGAGCACGTATTCGCGAACGACGTCGGATATCTCATTAACATCCAATTATTCAATCAGAATATTTAACACATGTTTCCAGAATAATGGGGATTCGAAATGCTTAAAGAACAATCGGAAATAATTATCAGTTGTATTCAAATGATGTCGATCTATAACTACCATGAAAACGTGTAAGGAGAATAAATTAAAACAAGCAAATACGAATTCAGCGATATGCGTTTTAACCTTTTTTGAGGTTAGATGTTTTTCGCGGCATACCGGGTGTCCCAAGTTATCGTATATAAGCAATATCTCGCTTATTTGACAAGATAATTAATAAATAAAAAAATTGCATTGAATGGCATTGGAGTACCTTCCTAATGACTTATAAAAAGTGTTTTACATTTGACAGCCCTGTGGTAGCTACCCCTCACTTTTTATTTTCAAATGGCACCCGCTGTATATTTTCATTGAAAATTGAGTGTCGTTCTATTTGGAATACAACGATAGCACAAACTTGGTATTTTTTCAATTAATAATAACAAAAGCATCAACATTTCAAAAATTACAGCAATTGTTCAGAATTATTTCCTGCAGAATCCTTGCAAGCTGCAAAACGTGTTAAAAGTGTTGTTGTGCAGGACCTGACTGAATCATAGCTGGCATAACGCTCCGAGATGCTTCACGAATGTGTTTTTCAAGATCCTCTAAATTATAAAATGAAATGTTGATGCTTTTGTTATTATTAATTATTGAAAAAAATACCAAGTATGTGCTATATCGTTGCATTCAAAATAGAATGACACGCAATTTTCCATGACAATATACAGGGGGTGCCATTCGAAAATAAAAAGTGATAGGTAGCTACCTACCACATTGCTGTCAAATATAAAACATTTTTTATAAGTCATTGGGAAGGTACTTTAATGCCATTCAAAACAGTTTTTTATTTATTAATTAACTTGTCAAATAACCGAGATATTGCCTGTATACGATATCTTGGGACATCTGGTATATTGTTCCACAAAGCAGTTACCTAAGACGCTTCAGCACAAAAGAGGAAGACCAAAGAAAAGCTTTAATAATGAATCAGTGGTACAAAAATTTGAAATGGGATGACACGAAACAAAAAGAAATTAATAGAATTTCTTTATAATTAATACAAATATCGTGTTATTAAAATTTTAAAATAATCCAAATCAAGTGTTATTATTTCAAAAATTGGCGAAGTCGCTGGTTAGTAGATAGTTTTTCCAGTTTTAAATAGATATATTTATTTAAATATAAAAATAAAGCAAGAGAAGTGAATACAAAGTTCAAATACTTGAGCAAAATACTAAATTTAGCTCATATAAATATTCTTTATCATGCCCTAGTGGAAAGTCATATACGTTATTGCATTACTGCCTGGAGCAGGCAAAAAAGGTTAATCAAAATAGTAACTAAGCGAAATTGGAAAATCCCAGTGATGCCCTTTATTCCGAAGCACATATGGAAACTTTTCTTCAAACGGACAACAATTTAATTAAGTCATATTTTCAATAATTTTTCAACAAACTTACATTTCGAATAGAAGAGCGCAGAAGATGCTCTCCACCATCGGCAAAGATTACAGAATAAAAAATATAAGATGTTTCACTCCAGGGCGGTTTGATTCAAGTTGCTGTCCCAAACGGACGCCGCTCTCATAAATTATGTTTACGACTCGCTTTTGTTGTCAATAACGAGACTGGTAGATAGCATAGAAATTCGAAGAGCTTATTTTATTTTAAGCTATACAGAGGTAATTAGAGAAATATACATATATTTAAATTAAAAGGATTCTTTATCACAAAGGTTTATTTTTAAATGTTGATTATTTCGAAAAATGTTCGGGATATGAATTTGAGAAGGTAAGTAAAAAATTAACTCGAATTTTTAAAATGAATCAATTCACAGTTTGTATCCAGCATCTTAGTAATTTTGTGATACCTACTTATTGATAATCTAGCAGATATTTATCACAAATTCAACTAAATATACTCATTAGCCACCAGAAAAATAGGGCCACTAAATCTTAAATTTTGATCTTTAAATAACGCGTATTTTTTGGATTGACAAGGTTAAAACAGTAAAAAGAGAAGCAGCTGCAGGATACCTTTATTAAAAAATTTATAAATGTTGTAAAATACTAAGTTTGGAGTTTGGTTTATGTGTTAAATTTAATCTATTGTCTTTCAAATATTTCAATATACATTTGAGAGTAAAATATATACGGACTCTGGTATAGAGACTTGCATAATATTTGAAAGGAAATTGATTACATGGATGATGAAAAGAAAATTTAGTAAATTCGTTCAAAAGGAACTGACAAATTCCACTTTGGTTAGCTATAGAATTGAATTTTTGTGTTTTCTTGTGTAAAGTACTTGTTTATATAAATCCGTAATTTTGTATTAGCAAATATTTAGTGTTTAAGCTTTGCTATTAAAGAGAAAAATATTAATGTGACTTTTTGCTCATTTCAACAATTAATTAATAAATTCAAAAAATCTATACAACATAAATATAAATCACGAACAACCAATAAACACCGTAATAAAATAACAGCGCTCGACGGGCGACCTCCCGTATAATATTCCACATTAAATGCAACGTACTGTACCATCCAAGTCACCAGACAGTCACCAGCGGTATCGGTGCTTTACGCGATAAATTCGAACGAGTGAAACATCTTATATTTTTATTCTGTAATCTTTGCCATCGGGTTCCGATTCTGATTGTAGTTGCATGAAAGTATTTTTTTTGTTTGCCGAGAATCGTTTATTAACTTTGCGATTCAATAACTAGGGATGAACTTATCCGAATTGAACGATTGAAGTTCGTTTTTCCAAGCTCTTTAAGTGGGCAATTTTAAATTTCAATTAAAACAAAAAATCCAAGAGATATCTCGATTGCTATTAAGGTGAAATTTGAACCACTCCTTCAAACAAATGTCTGTCTGTCAGTTGATCCGAAAAAATTGTTGATTAAATCATTGTCGATGATAGAGCTCTAACCTTCTAGTATGTATAAAAACATTATTTTTTTGGAATTTATGTTTATTCTAACGTTGTCTATATAATTTGCATAATATTTATTAACAATTAGATTACTCAGTAACTAAAAAAGATATCGAAGCTGCGTTTGTCGCGTTCAATTCGCGAACAAATAACGTTTTTTTTTTAAGAAATTCTGATTAATATTGCTTTATAAATTGCATTAGTATTTTGCGAACAAAAAACAGCTGTTTTTCAATTTTTTATTTATTTATTCCTCCGCTGTGGCTACAGAGAAAGGAATTTTCACATTTTGTACCACTTTATAGCAAATTTTACGCTCTATAACTTTGTTTCTATACATATGAATGATAAAATCAATACATTTCGAGTAAAATTCGAAGAATATGTCGAAGAATAAGCCTATTTTTGGGTGTTTTGGCTATAAAAAATTAGCAAAAGCCAGTGGAGGCAACGAATTTTCATTTACTATGATATTTTTAAAGAATTCCAGCAAAAATTTTCCACTTTTAATGCTAATTCGACAGGAGTATAGATCCAGGATTGTATGTCAGTATTCACAGTTATTCCTCAACATTTGTATCAATAGTCCAAGAAAAAAGAAAAAAAATTATACGGAGCGTTGTGGTGTAAAATTTTAAGCTCTACAATTTTTGTTTGAATTTTTTTTTTGTAACTCCAACGGTTTTTCGAGTAATTTCAAAAAAACACCATGTTTATTTATTTTTCAACTACTTTTTGGGGAGTTAAAACATTTCATAATGAATTATATGAAAAATTCCTTTCCTCCACTCAAAATTATGATTAAATGTACTTTTTCTTGGGCTATTAATATCGTTCTCGTTTCAATTGCTTCGACAGAGACATTGAAAACCACATTTTCAATGCAGATTATGTGAAAATAAAATTCCCTGTTAAAAACCACGGTCATCGTTTTTTTACGGTTTTCCTCAACTTAATCTTGATAAATAGATAAATACCAAGTGATGCAATATTAAAAAAAACTGTCATTTAAACGCTTAAGGACGCAACCTTTAATTTTTTTTTTCAATTTTGCGGTTACAATTACCTACATTTAATATTTCGATTATATCCATGACACGAAAGTGAAAGACTCCTTTAATATCCATCTATACAGTTATACAGTTTTAAGTATGGAACGCCCCAATTACCACTAAATCTATATGATAACTTGTTACTGACAAGCTATTAGTTTTTGTGTTGTGTAATTGTTAATTCGAAATAATTTTTAACACATGTTAAATTTTACATTTTTTGAATATTTTTATCAGAAAAAAGTTATATAATAGAGGCACCTACTTTTAACATTAATTTTGTGTGGCTGGATTTTATCCACTGGCTCATAAGTATAGCCCTTTCGTGAAACCAATATACAGGGTGATTCATAAGTAATGGGCCAAATTGTAAATCTACGTTCAGAAGGCCAAAATAATAATATTTTCATTAACAATAATGGGTCTTAGTCTGCTCCTTACTGAGGTACAGGATGTTAAAGCGAAAACAAATAAATAGATTTTTGTTAATAGATCAGCTACTTTTCTACATAATGACTTGAAAATTGGGTATGAACTAGTTTTTGTAAGGGTAAACAAGAATGTGTGAGAGGATTTGAGTTAACTCGTAGATGTCGCCACGAGCGCCATATGAATTAGATGAAATCAGCTACAAATTTTTTATCGCTCATTATTTTACAACTCACTTATTTAATTTGGATAGCCCCATCATTTCTGTAGAAAAAAGCTATACCTCTTTGATCTTCAAAATATCAACGATTTTAGAGATACTTGAATTTTACTAATTCACTACACTACATTTGTCGGTTGTCGACGTAGCATAAATCTGTTAAGACACAAGCATGCCATGGAATGTTGACAGTGACAGTAACAACGTGTGTAGTAAAGCTTTGACGTTTAATGAAGAGCTTAAAAATATTTATAATCGATTGGGTGAAACAGGTTCATTTCGTCCAAAATATCATACAGGGCGTCCTAAAATTATCACTCCGCACCAAGAAGATGAAATTTTGGTAAGAATTGCGCAACATTCTGAAAAAAGCTATCGTCGATTGTCTACAGCTGTTGGAATAAGCCAGCCGTCCGTGATTATAATTTTGCACAAGGAAAATTTATCTCCCCATCATTTTACACCTGTGCAAAATTTACTTCCAAGAGATTATAAAATCAGAGTTCAATTTTGTCAGTGGCTGAAAGGAAAATTGAATAATAATCCAACATTCCTAAATAACATTCTTTTCACGGATTAAGCAACCTTTACCAGACGCGGAGTTTTTAATTGGCGAAATAGTCATGTCTGGGAAACCGAAAACCCTCGTTTAAAAAAGATAGACATTTCCAGCACGAGTTTAAAATAAATGTGTGGTGCAGTGTAATAGGCAATACATTACTGGGACCAGTTGAATTACCTCCTAATTTAAATGGAGAGTCATATTTGAATGTTTTAAATAATGACTTGTGACCTCTAGGGAAATCTTCCATTACAACTTAGAAGAAATATGTGGTTCATGCAAGACGGTGCTTCTCCACATTTTTCACTTGCTGTGCGCGAACGTCTGAATGAAACATTCCCTCACCGTTGGATTGGACGTGGTAGTGAATTTCAGTGGCCACCTCGCAGTCCCGAGTTTAATCCACTT
>CAJUYI010007246.1:0-12412 GCA_910591695.1 Galerucella pusilla
AACCAATCTCTAGAGATTGCTTTTCTCCATTTTCCCGATATTTAACTCCCAAATGAACGACTCAATAATAGTTATTTAGTGAACCGAACGCCACTACCCAACTTTATAGACATATTATAATCTCAGGAGAACTCTTCGTTGTGCATTAACCTAACATTCAGTATAATTTAATACGAATAAGGATTTGATAGAAATAGTGGCACGAAGGTATAAAATTGAAATTATAACAGGACTAAGCGTGTACCATACCGAGTGTTTTGTTTGATTAAGAGAAATAGGTCGATGTAGAAACCGTTCCACAATATTCGGCTGCTTCGGCATCTGGCTTCAGGGATTTGGTGATTGAAAAATTCATAAATCCCTCATTATAAAGTAAACAGTAACCGCAAGCTAGTAGAAAAAATAGTGTACCTTACACGTGCGTAAAGTAACTTTTCACACGCGATTGCTGGCCAGACTCCGCTAAAGCATCGCTTGGCCATCTGCAACAGCGTGCGGGAAAGTATCACTTTCCGCACTAGTTAGGTAAACTACTATTTCATGTATATAGACATAATAGGTATATGCATCAGCACTATCTAGTAATCATCAATGACAGTAGTTTCATTTGATATTTTACAAACTTTTATTGAATACAAGTATGGTCTATGGAGAGTACTGCAATTGAAAAAGACATAAATACAATTTTACTCCTAAAAATACCCCCGAAAACTTCCTGTGTCTCCATGAATTTGGGAATTTTGTTACCACAAAAAAATTAATTTCTCAAATGTTCGATTAAACTTATATAGTAGTAGTGTAGCAAGCCGACTGTCGGACAACTTCTTTCAAGTGCTATGTTATTTTGTGGGGGGGAAATGTATCCAATAGATGGAAGTATACAGAGCTCTCATTCGATCCAAATTCGATTATGGCAGTATTGCATATGCCAGCATCCAAAAACGTCCTGAAAACCCTGAACTTCGTACACAATACTGCCATCCGACTTTGCTTAGGCGCATTTCACTCTACTTTTGCCGAGAGCCTTGGTACTGCAGCTAATGAAGCCCCCTATGTCTCAGGCGTCAATATCTCCCCCTTCCTTATGCTTCCCTGAACTCCTCCAGTCACTTTAGCAAAGTTTCCTCTCCAATAAGCAAAATACTTCACGTTCCCCACTCCTATCCACGCAACCCGCGCATACTCACCATTCCACTCCTTTTAAAAGCATTAATCTTCCACACTAAATTATCATGAACCATCCCTGATCCCATCCCACGGAACTCACCCTGGACCAAAATACTCTTAAGATTTGATACCTATCTCACCAAGTTCAGCAATGAAGAAACCTGTCATGGACTCATGAACGAAAATTCTTCATATAGGCTCATTTGCTTACTAAATTGCCTTGCTAAGCTGTTTGAAAAAATAATAAAAAAAAGGTAGAACGAGTCGCGGGACACACGGTAGGAACTTTAGTTCCTTTTAAGAAAAAATTATGTAATACATCTGACGTTATAGATAAACAATTTGCATATTCTTTGGTGGATGAGTAGTAAGCATACGGTAGACCCGGGTTCGATTCCCCGTGAGGAAACTTTTTTTACTGTTAATTTTATTTTTAAATAATTATTCTGCTTGATTTTAATAACGACAACAGGTAGACGTTTGAAATATTTAGCAGAATATTCATTATTATAGATAATGGTACGGTACCCTTCATGAGGGAGTCCGACTGGCAACATCTACTCATAACAGCATCGTATATTTAAAAAGGGAATCCGTAGCATTGTAAAAATTGTACATTTTAGAACTGTACGTTTATCACAAAAATTAGTGAAGACATGAAATTGAATTGGTACGACTATGAATAAAATTGTTGAACATTTTAAATTTCAAGTTATATTTATTTTACAGCATATTCAAATGTTTATTTTCTAGATTTTTTCTTGAATGGATCGTAGAAAAAATATAATTGGATTGTCCATATCCACACTAGTTTCACAAACTACTATTCTGCCCAGTTTACAAAATGGAAATGTAGGCCATCAGTTAACTAAACGGATATGATTTCATATACATCTTAGAACGTATATGAAATCCACCAATCAGCATTCGTGTTTAGTATCCGTCATTAATCTTTCTTCAATTTGAAAGAAACGTCAAAATAACTTGTCAAAAAAAGTTTCTCCTAGAAGCGCACTGGATCAAGAATATTCATTTACAAAGATAAACTTAAAAGAAATAATCCGTACAAATTACCAACAAATACTTAAAACAGAATAAAATGGGTATTTAAGGGGACCTCAGATTTTATAAAATTATGTAATAGGTACATCTGACGTTATAGCTAAACAATTTTCATATTTCTCAGTGGTCGAATAGTAAGCAATCCAGACTCTCACGCCGTAGACCCGGGTTCGATTCCCGTGAAAAAGTTTTTTTTTAATTGTTACTTTTATTTTTAAAAATAATTATTCTGCTTGATAATAACAACAGCAACAGGTAGACGTTTGGAATATTTAGCAGAATATTCATTATTATAGATAATGGTACGGTACCTACCCTTCAAGAGGGAGTCCGACTGGCAACAACTACTTATTACAGCATCGTATATTCAAAAAATGAAACCGTAGCATTATACAAATTGGACATTCAAGAACTGTACGTTTACCACAAAATTAGTTGAAACATAAAACTGAATTGTAAAATGTTTAATTTGAAGTTATAAGTATCACAGTTTATGGAAATTTTTATTTTCTAGATCTTTTCTCAAGTGGGTCGTAGAAAAAATATGCTGCTCGACTCGTGTGGATTGTCCATATGGCACTTGAACGATTGAGCACTCCGCCTACGGCGTCGTGCTGAAACTTCTTCCTCATGCGATATGGCCATCATATCCACACTAGTTGCACAAACTACGATTTCTTTCAAAATATGCCCTTTTACATTTGAAAACAACCTGCCAAATGTCAAATCAATTTATCCATCCATTTTAAAGTTATCGAATTAAAACATACAAGTTTTCAAAATTTCAACACCCTGTATTTCGAAAAGTAAATGTTCTAGACCCCTCAATCGCGCAAAAAAATTATGGAAATAACAGTAAAAATTGGTCCGAACAGATTCAAGTAGATCACCGGCACTGCGAATACCAGCTTATTTGCATAGAATTTAAATATAGCATCGGTGGTTCAGTGGTAGAATGCTCGCATTGCACGCGGGCAGCCCGGGTTCGAATCCCGGAAGGAGCATATTATTGTGAATCGCTGCTTCGTAAACGAGAGAGAGACCAAGGAGGCACAAGCACGCAAGCAAGGCACATAACGAAGCAACGTAACATAACGTAGCGTAACGTAACGCGTAACGGTCAGATCTTTTGCGTCGCGACCCCTGGTCGCTCAAACATAACCTGGCGTAAATAACTAAAGTTCCAATAGGATTGACAATTATCTTGGATCGAACAACAAGTTGTCAAAAACGCAATACGGCTTCAGAAAAAACAAATCCACGATCAGCGCTGTTGGGCATATAGTAAACAAGGCTCGCCAATGTAAGAAAAAATGGTTGGCACTAGTTATGATCGATATTAAGAACGCCTTCAACTCTGCTTCATGGCCCCACATTGTGCAGGCATGCATAGACAAAGGTATGCCGAACTACCCCATTAACATAATTAAAAGCTACCTATGCAAGCGATAAATCATCTTTGCACCTAAGAAAAGAATGGAAAGCACCTCTGAAGTATCACAAGGTTCAGTACTGGGGCCGACCTTGTGGAACATACTCTATGATAACATTTTACACATAAAACCACAAGAGGAGTGACCTTGGTTGCAATTGCCGATGACCTTGCCATATACATAGTACAGGACAACCCAGTTTCTCTGATGAAAAACGGGTACAAAGAGAACAGTCTAGAACTCGCAGCCCATAAAACGGAAGATATTATATTGAAGGGACCACGCGATAGAAAACAAATTAAGTTTAACGGAAAATACTTATAAGAGCAGGTATGGCATATCGCACAGTGTCTGCGGGATTCCACCCATACACATCCTAACGGCCGAACGGAGAAGGCGCTATGCTAGTAAAAATACCAACACGAGAAACAACGACGAAGAGAGAGACAGGACACTAGAACTATGGCAACACGAATGGACCACAGAGCAAGTGAACGGAAAATGGACAAAAGAGTTGATCCCAGAAGTGACACCATGGGTAAAATGCAGCTTCAGGCAGGTAATAGTATATTACGTAACGAGTGCAAAAAATCACTTTCGCACAAGTAATGTACACTATTTTTCCTACGACCATGCGATAATGGTAACAAATATTGTTTAATGTAATGGCTTTTTTAAAAATAATGTTGACATCGGTGAGTGCGGAAATGAAATGAGTGAAATTCACTTTGCAGCGAGTTCTGTACACTATTTTTCCCACGGCCATGATTATTAAAAAAGTATCTTAGGTTTTTAGCTACTATCAGTATCGACTTCCATTATAATAAAAAGCCGAGACTATAAAAGAAAATCATGTTAATCGAATTCATGCGAACCGTGCGATATAATATCACACTAGGGTGATATAATAGCACCCGATTCGCGTCACTATGATGATATGAGTATCTTTCCGCCAGAGTAGAGAGTGCGATATATGTTGATTTCCTATATGGTCGTAGGAAATAGTAGTTTGTGCAACTAGTGTGGATATGATGGCCATATCGCACGAGGACGAAGTTTCAGCACGACGCCGTAGGCGGAGTGCTCGATATCGTTCAAGTGCGATATGGACAATCCACACGAGTCGAACAGTATATTTTTTCTACGACCCATTTAAAAAAAATGGTATATTCCCATTAACTTTTTTCATAATTAATATCATAATAACGACCCAATCTGAAGAAGATAAAATATCACTAAATGATCTTCATCATCGTCAATTCGAGTTATTTGAATTTTCTTCACCCTAGCAGTGATTTTGTTCGTCGTTTTATACAGTTTCAGTATACACAAGATAAGGATAAGTGCAAAGTATCCGTTATGCTATATTCTTGTCAATATTACTTTGTGTGGCATTTCTGTATGATTTACGTACGATATCTAAATCGAACCTTACGCTTCAAATTTATGTATTGGTTTTTTATTGAAGTTTAAAGTACATAAATATTCAGGGCAATCGTTCTAAAAGATAAACTAGAGCTGTTATCTACCGTTATTTATTGGAAGAGGTTTACGAGCAAAAAAATGAAGTGAAATTTGTCGAAATAAAAACAAACAATAATTGTTATACTGGGGGTTATCTGCGCTGATGTGCCTAGACGTCCATATGACATCAATATACAGATCTGATAATCGTTTTAATTTATTTTTGATGTGAAAGAAAAAATGACAAATTAGCAAACCGTGGGCGCTGCGTTTCATTTTTAAGAGGTGTTGTACTTTTTCTTTTTTTTTTGTTACAATTTTACAATTTCGTTGTATAAGAATAATAGGTATTAATAATTATAGCAGTTTTTCTAAACTTTTGATTTTAGTTCAATGTCTTTCAGATAGCCAAGAACTTCATTTTCATTTGATGAAAGTATACTTTTTAGGTTGGAACTTGATTTGTGAGTTTTTCTTGCTGTGTCATATATTGGACATTCCAGTAAGATGTGTTTCACTGTGATCACTGTGTGACAATTTTGACAGGTGGGTGCGGGTTCGTTTTTCATGAGGTGTTGGTGTGTTAAGTGTGTGTGCCCGATACGCAGTCTATTCAGTATAACTTGGTCTCTTGTTTTGTAGGAAGTAGGGAGAACTGTTGTTACTTGTGGTTTGATTTCTTTTAATTTGTCATTTGTTTTATACCATTGTTGATCTATCAACGTTTTGATTGGGGTTTTGTGATCCATATGTGGATATTTTTCTAGCATAATATTTTTCTAGCATAGGTGCATTTATAGTTGGATATTGACAAGCTAGGCAGTCAACTTCCTCATTCCCTGATATTGCCATATGTGACAGTACCAATAGTAAGGATATATTCTTACCATTTTGTTGTAATTCATACAGTTTTGTCCTGATTTGTTGTTGAATGGGATGTGTTGGATACAATTCCTTCAAATTTGACAGTCCGCTTAAAGAATCAGAGATTATTAAAAATGAACTAAGGTAAGTGGCCCTATTTTCGTCGGTAACCCTAATTTCGTCAGTTTTGAAAGATTTTTCATCGTATTAAGTATCAATTTCACCTAATATAAAATTTGTTGACTTTAGAGAATTCCTTATACATCCGGCAACAATGCTGGTCGCTTGTTTTTTCTCCTTACCGCGTGAGAACTTTTAGATTATTATCATGACAGTTGCTTGTCGACAGTAGTGGAAGAATTGCATTCGAATTACTAAGGTAAGTGAACTGCAGATTGTAACTAAAACTTTGAATATACTTGAGCATTTGGAATCAATGTTTAATAAAACAAGTGTGAGTAATACAAGTATATGTTTGAGCTTTTGTCTAGTAAGTAGAAAGGACATTTGTATGATTTTATTAAAAATTAGTGAGTGACGAAATTTGGGACACGAAAAATCTAGAATGTCCCTATTTTCGTCATTAGTGACGAAATTAAGGCCAAGAGCATGTTTTCTGTATTCGGTATTTGAATAAAATCGAGATGCATTTACAGGGTAAAAATTTAAAGGTTTATTAAAAAATGAACTGAATTTTTATGGGCCCTAATTTCGTTACATCATTATCGAATTATTTCTAGTGTTAAAAATAGTAAAATAATTATGACGAAATTCAGGTCCAAAACGTGACGACCATTTGGTTACTGTTGACGACATTGAAGCCAAGTGTCTTTAATAATTTTTTGGAACCCATGATTTCGTCAACTCCTTATCGAATTGGTTCAGATATTTAAAATGAACGTGAACATTATCTAGTAAGCTCCAATATTGTATACATTTTTATAAAAAACATCACTTATTCAATTTCAGATAAAAATGAATAAAACAAAGAAGCTACTGTGGATGATATTCGCAATGCGATACAGTCTATTCGAAGTGGCATGAGCATTTCTGAAGCAAGTAGGAGATTTAATATCTCGAGAATGACTTTATCCGACAAATATTCTGGGAGAAAAAATATTGAGTGCAAGATTGGAGTACCCACTATTTTGTCTTCAGAAGAAGAAAAAATATTGGCAGACTGGATATTAAATATGGCCAAACAAGGTTTTCCAATTACAAAGACACAGTTATGTGACAGTGTGTAAATACTGATGACTGAATTGAAGAGACCCAACCCTTTTCCAAACAATCGGCCGCAAAGACATTGGTACGAAGGCTTTCTTAGGCGCCACAAACAAATTAGTGAAAGAGTTTCCCAAAATCTTTCCAACCCAAGAGCCCGAGTAACTGAAACGCAGATTCGTAATTGGTTCCTAGAAATAGACTCATATCTTCGAGATAACGATTATTTGGATATTTTCAAAGACCCAAACGTGTGTACAATTGTGACGAGACTGCATTTTTTTTATCACCAAAAGGAGATAAAGTTTTGGCAAAGAAAGGTGATAAAACTGTGTATCCGTTCATAACTAATGATGAAAAAGAGTGCCTTACCGCCCTCATTATGTGTAACAGTAAGGGAGAACTACCTCCTCCGTTGGTGATGTATTCTTACAAACGAATTCCAAAATTAATTTCGTCTACTTTTCCTAAGTCCTGGGCAATAGGAAGATCGGATAATGGCTGGATGACCCAAGAAAGTTTTTTTGAATATGTTGCTAACATATTTCACCCTTGGTTAATGAACAATAATGTGAAAATGCCAATTATCCTGTTTGTAGATGGACATACATCTCATCTGACGCTGCAGTTGAGCAGATTTTGTAAAGAAAATGGTATCATTTTGGTCAGTTTGTTTCCTAATTCAACTCATATACTCCAACCGTTGGATGTCGCTGTATTTCACTCTCTAAAAGCTATTTGGAAAAAGAAAACTCAAAACTGGAGAATTGATCATAAAAATGAAAAATTTGGTAGAGAACACTTTGCCCAACTTCTCAAAACTGCGTTAGAAGACCTGGAAACTTTACCAAAAAGCATTCAAAGTGGATTTAAAACCTGCGGTTTATGCCCATTCGGTCCAGAGAATATTAAATTTGAGAAATTCTTCAAAATCGAAAAAACAAATGTTGAAGAGGTGGAAAACGAGTTGATTGAAACTGATAGAATAAAATTTCTAAAATATTTTGAAAACATAAATTCCGCCAAAATTGATCATCTGGTCCTTTATGGAATGGCGACATAAAGGACACAAGCCTCTTCTACTTCTGGAAAAATTTTAAAAATCCGAATGAACAGAATTTAACACATATGTCATCTCCTATTGTTGTAGTATCAGTTGACTCTAATAATTTTAATTTAGCTGATACGACCGACGATGTTATTCTTGTTGATGACAATTTTTTCAGTGCACAAGATACAAATTTTGTTTCACTCTCAGGTTTTAATATGACTGATGTAAGTGTATCTACTAATGATGTCGACATAAGTTTACTGATGAATGGAGCAACATGCTCAATTTTGGGTGATGAGAATCCTGAACATATGAAGGAAGTCGAAGAATCAAAGTTGACCAATGGAAATAGTCTGCAAAATTACGAGAAAGGTAATGAATTGAAGAAAATAATAACAAGTAACAGATCTGTGGAAACTTCAGAGAACGATGAAGAAATACAGACGGCAATAGGTACAGATGACTCAGAAAATTTGAAGAAACTTGAGAATATAAATGCAAAATAGTGAAAATAGTCCAACATGTTCAGAGAGAGTCGAGGAATTAGAAAAAATATCAGAAACAATTTATGCATACACTTTAGAGAAGGATGAAGAATCAGACAGAATTACAAATATTGTAGATACAAATTCAGATGAGATCAACAAGTTGGTAAAAATAACGGAAACGATTTATACAGAAACTTTAGAGAAGAGTATAGAATCGGACATAATCAATTATAACACAGAAAATCCAGAGCAAGCTGAAGGGCTGACAAATGAAACTATTTCGAAAAATATGAATGAAATGTCAGATATACCAGCATCTACAATGGTTTCGGAAAATATTAATAAAGTAGACCCAGAAGTGCAACATGAATCTACTACTACTTCAAATACTTAAATACCTGTCCAAAAATTCGAATTGAATGACACAACACCCGACAAAGCAATAGAAAAAAAACAATCTAATGTCGCTACTCCTTTCAAAAAATATATATTCTGGGAATCTAAAGAAACAGAAAGTAATCCACGTAAACGGAAACCAAAAGAAAAAATTCCGGCTGTTGTTTCTTCACTAGACTGGGAGACCTACCAACAAAGAAAGGAAGAAAAAAAATTGAGAGAACTTCGCGAGAAGGAAGAAAGAAAACAAAAAAGATTGGAAAATAATACCAAGCAAACAGCTGAAATGGACCAGAAAAAAAAACAGAATATCGATAAGAAGAAAAAAAATGACATCAAGAAGGGAAACGATGAGGAAAAGAAAATTAAAAGTAACACAAAGCAAAAGAATGTTTCAGAATCTGAAGACTCCGGAAAAGAAAACGATAGTGTGCAGGATATTGAATATGTGATGAAGAAAATTGATAGTTCTAATTTAAGTGAGGGCGATTATATTGTGGTACAGTATGAGAATGTTTTTTATCCAGGAATGGTAATTAAAGTAGATCATCTGAAGAAAGACTTCACGGTAAAATGCATGACGAAGGCGGGAACACTTTGGAAGTGGCCGACGAAGGATGATGTTTTAACCTACTCAGAAAAAGACCTAATATGTGCAATAAAAAAAACAAAGATGGTAACTTCTAGAGGACTTTAAGATATACCTGATTTTCCCAAAGAATTCAATTTCTAGTAGGTATTTACTTAAGTAATGAAATGTTTTATTTTTTATAATGTTTCTTTGTTAGAGTTAATACTTTTTGTTTATCGCCTCTGAAAATAAAAAAAAACGGATATTTGTTTTATTGACTATTTCACTTTTTCAACCAAACTAAGGAATATGACGAAAATGGGGACTAATATATGACGATAATAAGGTATAAAACTGACGAAATTAGAGATAGATGGTATTTACAATATATTTATTCAAGTGGAATTAATAAACAAATATTCTTGAAAAAAATGAAAAATTCATCATTGTTTAGGGTTATCAAATAATAATATGTGGTAGATTCCAACTGAATACATTCAATAATATATTTTTTACACCATAACGAAAATCAAAAACGAGTAGCCCTATGGCTTCTGCTGACGAAAATAGGGACACTTACCTTACTATCGTTTTCCATGCATAATTTAAAAGCTTCTAATATAGCAACTGTCTCTCCTGTGTAGATACTGCAATTTTGTGGTAATCGAATGACAAATCTGTTGTTTTCACAAATATATGCTGCTGTGTTCCTTGTTTCTGTTTTCGAGGCATCGGTAAAAATAAGAGAGGTGTTAGGAAATTCGGATATTATATGTTTGAAGGATTGCTGAATTATGGATGGAAGGATGGAAGTTTTTTGGTACTTTGTTAGGGACGTGTTTATGTACGGTAACTCAATTAACCACGGATGAGTTTCTAGTTTGGTGGTTGATGGAAGATTAAGTTCTTTGATATTAAACCCCAATCGTTTAATTCTTCCATGAAAAGGTGATTTTTTGATTGATTCACGCTCATAGAATGGACTCACGTGGTTTTTAAAGACGGAAGGGTAAGATAGGTGAGAAGGGTAAGATAATGAGAGGAGTTGGCGTCGTAGGTATAAGGGTGCTTCAGATGCCAGGGCTTGAATGCTGGATATTGAACTACTTTTAAAGGCACCTAGTGATGAACGTAATGCTGTAGATTGAATTACATCGAGTTTTTTCAAAGATGTTTTATTTGCAGTTTCGTAACAGATAGCACCATAGTCTAGCTTACTCCTTATCAGTGACTTATATAAATTAAGTAGGATTGCTGTATCTGCACCCCACGTGGTATGAGATAAAAGTTTGATTAAATTTATTCTTGGTTGACATGATTTCTGCAAATATGTTATGTGGGGTTCCCAGTTTAATTTTTGATCAAAAATTAGACCCAAGAAATTTGTTTTGTCTGCATTAGATATAGGAATATTATGTAAATACAAATTCAAATCTAGTTCGCATTTACTTTTACGGAAAATCATGTAGTGTGTTTTTTCAGTGGAGAATGAAAATCCAGTTTGAAGAGACCAATATTCTAATGTATTCAAAACATTTTGTAGAAGTTGTTGGGCTAAAGCAAGATTTTTACTTTTAGTATAAACAACAAGATCATCTGCATAAAGACTTACTTCAACAGGGCTTCTTAATTGATTTACAGGTGTTGTACTTTGAACATGCATAAATGGAGACTATTGAATTTAATTTAAACATGTTTGTCATAGAATACTGTAATTTTAATCCATGTCCAGACTAACCATCGATCGACCGACTAGTCCACATATACAAAACGAAAGTCAACTTTGTTGTTCGGCATAGTCTGTATAAACGGCTTAGACAAATATTTGCGAAAAATATATTTTCCTAAGTAACCTAATTATTAAAAGAACCGTGTGGAAGTTACCCATACTGCTTAATACATCGTGAACTCTTAATATATTTCTAAATACTTAGAAACATCTCAAAAGCTCAGTGTATTGAATGGTGCATGTAGGTAACTTCCATAAACAAAAAATAATACCATAAATAATTCGTTTTTTTAGGGAAATATATTTTTTCACTATAAGGCAATATAATTATGATAAATATGTTAAATTTTGGTGGAAATTAATAGTTTCCTTGAAGAAGGAACATTTGTTTCCAACAAAAAATATAATTTGCTGGGAAGATACATTTTTTACGAATAAAAAACATATCGTTAACCCAGACAATACAGTGCTTTTCAGATAAAAGTATCCACCTTCAATAACTTTTGTAATACTGATAATTAGAAAAAATCCAAAAACACGTCAATTTATGTTGGAAGGGGCAAGCATTATGGCTTATTCAAACTTACTGGAAAAGCCACCCCCTCACCCCTAGCAGCATCCCCTTTATTTTTTTAAATTACTTTTCATATTTTTTATGTAAAATTTGGATACTCCTCTTTGAGCTGATTTCAAAAATGTATAATACTTGTAGGTTAAAGTGGTTAGTTTATGAGATAAACAATTTTTCTTTTAAGAGCACAAATTTTACTTATTTTTCACTTTCACCTTATTTGCCTGTACTAAAATGGGTTGTACAATAGTTCAAACTCTTTAATCTTTTTAACTGTGCTATTTATTCTACTTAAAAAATCCAAACAAGAAAAAACTCTACTTTTTATTGAAGTTTCACATTGTTAACTAGAATTTGTAGTCACTATTGATAGTGTAATTTGATACATTATT
>CAJUYI010007247.1:0-12412 GCA_910591695.1 Galerucella pusilla
TGGTACATTAAATTTGCCACCTGCAAAACTGCTGCCAGGACATCGGGACAGGACAACTCCTTTTGTGTTTGTTTGTGACGATGCGTTTCCTCTACAGGAGAACTTGATGAAACCATTTTCAGGAGAACATGCGAAGGGGACGTTCCAACGTTCATTTAATTACAGGTTATCACGAGCAAGGCGAGTAGTTGAAAATACTTTTGGAGTTCTGTCAGCTGTGTTTCGAGTTCTTCGAAAAGCCATGCTTTTGCAACCTGCTAATTCTGAAAAAGTTGTTCTAGCCTGTTGCTACTTGCATAATTTTTTACAAAATAATAAATCAGCCACAGTTTCATACAGTCCGCCTGGAACCTATGATAAAGAAGATATTCCCTCCGGAATTTTGAGTCCTGGATCCTGGCGAAACGAATCAGAACCCTCAGGAACATTTTTAAATATAAAGAGAATTGGTAGAAAATCAACCAGACAAGCACAAGAGGTCCGTGAACAATTTGCGCGTTATTTTTCAACCAATGGAAGAGTGCCGTGGTAAGACAAAATGGAATGAAAAATAATATTGTTTGTTCTAATGTTAATATAATTATTATGATTCTGTAAACAGGCAATAAAAAATAATGCTTACTTACCTAGACTTAAGTATCTCTTGTATGTCTCGGCTTATTCTTGTCTTTTAAAAACATTAAATGTTTATAAATGTTTATGAGAAACGTACAATTCACTTGTTCCTTGGCCGGATTTTGTTACACTTTTAATACATTCTCGTCTAAATTGATTTTGCAGAACTTTCCATATTTTCGCTCACATTCTTCCCGCGAAAGCCCTAGAGCTTCAGCTATGTTATTAAATGCGTCGGTACGTTTGTTTTTGTGTTTATAAGTCTCATTTTCGGGATTCCATATATTCGGAAAACCTCTTACAAGATCTATCAAGATCAGACTTTGCTCTTCAGTCCAGTTCTGAGACATTTTAATAACTGATGAAAATTTTTCGCATACGAATCGTCTCACTGTTTGAAATGCAACGTCTACACTAGCGATGCTGTGTGCGCACTGTTGGGCAACGTCTCCTTTGATGTACCGCCTCGGGAGCAAACACCGCGCAATAGATCGCCAACAGTTGTACAACTGTTGCGCAACACGTACACACTGCGTGAACTCGTGTGTTGTTCGACTGTTGTTCAGCTGTTGCACAACAATGTTTGCTTGGTCTGTTCCCACCTTTATAGATCGACATAGAAACATAGCACGGAAATAGTTTCCTACTAGACTCTGTTTCACTTAAGAAGAAACCACGTAAAGTTGCAGTCGTATGCCCGAACTTGTTGTAAAAAAAGTAAATGATTGCTTCAAACACAACCTCAAATGTCAATCATAAAATGAATGTTGCCATGAAACATTGTTTGTAACGCTACAGTGATATACAGTATCGTTTTTATTGGTTTCTTTTTTATCCTACCTTTCACAAAAATCATTACTTGTCATAATTACCATTTTTGGAACGTAATCCTCAGAGAAATGGGCCATTTCACTGGTTACTTTGTTATTTTGTCAAGCGGAACTGACTACAATTTACATTACCCAAGTCCTTGTAAATAAAAGTTGTTTCTTATATTCATTCTTGAAAAATATTTCCAATATAAAGCGTGTAAGTTATTACTAAAAAATAGATTATTGTATTTTTCCTACCACTAAAAATGTAACCGAATAAAAGGGTATTAGGAAATATATAAATATATAGTTATGAATATATGGGGCATCAAGAGAAAGTAACTTTTGTAATATTTCTCAATTATTAAATGTAAATTGAATTAAAGGCAAAATTTGCTGATCTTACATATCATATTTTCAAAAATAAACAATATTTACATTTTAATTTGTGTTTTATTTACACAAAAAGAGCCGTAGTGTTTTCATAATGTCATATACAGGGTGGTCCTTGAGTAATTGTACATAGAAGTACTCTTCACTTTAAAATATTGGGATTTAAACCAACTAGCCTCAATAAAATGTTGATATGAGTGATACAGGGTATTGAACAGGAAATTTTAATTTTCGTTTTATTACAAAAACTTTAACGCTTTTTGACGTATATGCACAAGAATTTGAGGTTGGGGGTTTTTTGATATAAGAAATCATAATTTTGTACCTATTTCGATGTAATTTGTAGAAGGCGCCACATAGGCCACGTATGCGGCATAAATATACGCAAAACTTTTTTTGCCTTTTCCATTAGCACTACTTTTGTGAAAAATAATTAAAGCCACATCATTACAACAAAAAAATGTACATTTGTTAGTATCCCCAAATCTTAACGGTTTTAAAGATAATCACATTTTAGTGATTAAGTAGGTACATGATTTTTATTTAATGAAATTACGTTCGAAAAGTGTAGTGTGTATGTATGTATGTATGTATGTATGTGTGTGTTTTGGGGTGACATTCACTGAGACCTAAAATATCTATTGTGCCCCCTTACTTCTACTCAGTTTCTGAGGAGAGTCTCAGAAACTAGTAGTTCCTTTAGTCCTATTTCCCGGAGGCACTTTAGGATGTCTGCAGGCTTCAACTTCGGCAAATGTTCCTCTTCTATCCAGTAATCTCCTAGGCGCTGTGCTCTAGAAAGTGCTGTGCAGTTGAAAAGTATGTGGATGGAGGTTTCTTCTTCCATTCCACAAAATCTGCATTCTTCTTCCTCCACTATTTTGAGCTTTTTCAGACGACAATGTCCCGTTAGGATCCCTGTTAAAACTCTTAGCGCAGTTTTACTTTGACTTATGCATTCTTTTGATCTCAATAGGTTGTAGTCACCCAGAAGAGTCTTTGATTGTATAAGCCCTACAGGATCTTTCCAATGGTCAGATCTTCTCTTTTTCTCGGCTTTACTTATTTCTTCCAATATTACATTGGAGCTGATTCCGCAAAAGGGTTCAGGCCCCCAGAAAGGTATTTCAGTCCCCCTCTTTGCTAGCACATCTGCTATTTCAATTCCTTCTATTCCAGTGTGTCCTGGAATCCATAGTAGATTAGATTAGATTAAAATTGGAGTGGCTCCTTGTCCTATCCCACTGCGACCTTTGCAGATCTATTGTGGTCCTCCCTATATTAGAGCTCGATATCCAGCTTTATTCTTTTTATTAGACTTAATAGCCTGGTTACCGCCTCCTTTGCGTAGCTCTCTGCCTTCGGTTTTTCTTCCCCGAATAAGTGAAACCGCAACCTTGCTAGGCCTTCACACTCACAAAGTACGTGCTCCGCGGTTTCTTCTTCTTCCTGGCAGAACCTGCATAGGCTGTCTTCTGCTAGTCCAATTGTGTGCATATGTTTCCTTAGCCTACAGTGCCCTGTGAGCATTCCCACTATTATCCTCGTCGTTTCTCGACTTTGGCGTAGTAGGTCGTGTGACAGTTTGGCCGAAGGGCTTTTAAGGAATAGTTTAGCGTGTCTTTGTCCTGGGGTTCCATACCACCAGTTCAACGCCTGGTTGTTTATCCATTTGTGGATGCTTCCTTTACTTAGGCATTTGGCAATTCCACAGGAAGGTTCTGGCCCTATCATGACCTCCGCTGCTCCCTGCTTGGCTAATTCATCGGCCTTTTCATTGCCTTTTATTCCTTGGTGGCCTGGTACCCAGGCTAGGGTTACTTTATTATGACTACCTAGTCTGTTGAGGGCCTTGCGACATTCCCACACCAGATTCGATGTTATCTTATATGAGCGTATCGCCTTTAGTGCTGCTTGGCTGTCAGAGTAGATGACGATTCTTTGGTTATTCACCTCCCGTCTTATCAACTCCTCTGCACAGCATTGCACCGCTATTACCTCTGCCTGAAAGACAGTGGCATGTTTCCCTAGGCTTAGAGAGATCGCTATCTTCTCCTGTACCCCGTATATTCCGGCTCCTACTCCAGAGTCTGTTTTAGAGCCATCAGTGTACCAGTTGAGATTCGCCATTATGGGAGGCCCTGCTTCCCAGTCCTTTCTCTCTGGAATTACGATTGTATATTCGTTTTTAAAACTATATTGTGGGGCAATTTGATCCTTTGGCATTCCCAGTATTGGATCTGCCTTTATTCCATCATATAGTTCTTTGTAGACCTTACCGTGTTCTTGGCTTATCGGAGAGGATCCCTGTGATAATCTGTGGCTAACAGATCTTGCATTTCCTTGAATAAGTATATGCAGTGGTGGTAGGTTTAGTATCACCTCCAGAGCCGCTGTCGGAGTCGTCTTCATGGCCCCTGTGATACTCAAGCAGGCCTGCCTTTGAATACCACTTAGCTGCCTTTGCGCTCCGATCTGCAGTGTCCTGGGCCACCAAACAATTGATCCATAGGTTATCATTGGCCTCACAACCTGTGTATATAACCATTTGGTCATGCTAGGATTTAATCCCCAATTCTTTCCACACATTTGCCTGCATCTTCCAAGAGCGATTCTGGCCTTATGTGCGGTTTTTTCAATGTGGGAGTTCCAATTGAGCTTCTGGTCAAATATTACCCCTAGGTATTTAACTTCATTCGCAAATGGAATCTCCACTCCGTTGATTTGCGGCTTTTGTAGTCCTTGCAATTTTCTCTTTTTTGTAAACGGTACCAGTGTAGTTTTGTAGGGGTTCACTGCTAGTTCCTCCTCCCTACACCAGCCACTCACTATATCAAGCGCCATTTGGGTGCGCTCCGATACTGTGTCCGGAAACCGTCCTCTTATGACGATGGCAAGATCGTCCGCATACCCCAGGCACCGAATACCTTTGTCTGATAGCCGTACTAGAAGCGTGTCTACTAGGATCGCCCACAAAAGGGGCGATAAAACGCCTCCTTGAGGACAACCCCTTTCCACACCCGCTGTGATGGTTGCCTCCCCCAGGGTGGATGTGATTATCCTATTCCCTAGATTAGCTGCAAGCCACCCGCAGATGATGGGTTCGACCCCCCTTCTTTCCATACACCTTGTTATAGATATTGGAGAAGCATTATTGAATGCTCCCTCTATATCCAGAAAAGTAGCTACTGCTATTTCCTTGTCGTCGATCGACTTGGACAGTAGCCTATTTAAATCGTCCAGAGCCAAGTCTGTTGACTTACCCTGTTGATACGCATACTGACTCTCGCTTAGAGGGCGAGTTTTCAGAGCGTTGTCCTTTATGTACCTATCCACTAGCTTTTCCAAAGTCTTGAGCAGAAAGGACGTTAGGCTAATTGGTCTATATGACTGGGGCGTTTGGTCAGAAATTCTACCTGCCTTCGGAAGGTATATGACCTTCACCTTCCTCCATATTACCGGAGTATGCCTTAAAGCTAAGCTAGCCTTGAAGATCTTACTTAGTTGTGGCGCTAATGCCTCTTTACCTTTCTGCAGTAGTACCGGATAGATTCCATCCTCCCCTGGTGATTTAAAGGGTTGGAATTCGTCTATGGCCCACCTTATCTTATCTGGTCTTGTAATGTCAGTGGCAAGTTGCCAGTCTTCCCTACTGGGTCTACCTGCCTCTTGGGGATTGCTGACTACCTCCTGCATACTCAGATCAATGGTGGCTCCAGGAAAGTGTGCTTTTGTCAACAGCTCCAAGGTTTCCTGTGCCGTTTCTGCATAGTCTCCGTCCGTTTTCTTGAGGAGACTCACCTTGTCTTTAGAGCCATCCTTGGACAAAACTTTGTGGATTCGGGAGCATTCTGTGGTCTCTAGAACCTCCTCACAGAATCTTCTCCATGAGTCCCTTTTGGCCTTCCGGATCTCCTTATTGTATAGAGTGAGCTTACTCCTGTATAGGTCCCAGTTTTGGTTGAGTTTGGCTCTATTAAATAACCTTCTTACCTCGGTTCTTAATCCCTCTAGGTAATTGTTCCACCAAACTGTGTTCCTTTTGCGTTGCCTTGTTCGTTCTGGGCAGTTTTCTCGGTAGGCATTCAAGATTGCCTCATTAACCTGATCAACTGCCACTTCTAGGCTTTCTCTCCCTTTTATAGTGACTGTCCCTTCCTCAAGTGACTCTCTGAGGGATTTATTGTATCCTTCCCAGTTCGTCTCTCTTGGATTTCTGAACTTACTCATTATTAGGGGTGGTGACTCAAGATCGAATCTTATATGCCTGTGGTCGGAACATGATGGTTCCTGTGAAACCCGCCAAGCTACTATGTTATCACTTATTCTGCTGGTACTCAAGGTCAGGTCTAATACCTCTTTCCTAACTGCCGTGACAAAAGTAGGCTCAGTACCTTTATTGGCAATGAATAACCCTTCCCTAAGTATGAATTCATAAAATGACTCACCTCTTTTATTGATGTCCGTGCTGGCCCAGATGGTATGGTGGGCGTTGGCATCGCATCCTAATATAAGCTGCATGTCCCTCTCTCGGCAATAGTCTACTGCAGCCTTCAGTACCTGTGGAGGGCATGCTGGCTCTTCTCCCGGACAGTAGGCAGAACAGACGACTACACTCTTCGTCCCGCCCTCGGTTTGGTATGAAAGGACTCCTATAACAAAATCCCCAGAGCATAACCCCGAGATTAGTACACAATTAACCCTTTCACTATGTATTATACATGCTCTTGGCCTTAATGCTGGCTTATGATAGAGTAACGTACCTGTTTGTGGTTTGAGGCCTGCTATGGTCCTTCCATGTACCCATGGTTCCTGCAGAAGGGCTACGTCTATGCCTTCTTTCTCCCACCTTCGACACAACACGGCACTAGCTGCCTTGGCGTGTTGAAGGTTGGCCTGCAGGAACCTTACGCTGTCCTCTAGGTTGAAGACGAGGAGTCTTCTATGGGCTCTGTGACCTTGGTTGGCTCCCCCAGCTCCATGGCTTCAGCCTCCTCTCTGACCAATGACGGTCTTTTGAGAGGGCTTGTGCCACTTTGTGGGTCGGCTTTCCCAGGTCTAACCTCTGTAGAAGATCCTCCCTTCTTCTTCCCCTTCTTCTGCACCGGTCCTTTTCCCCTCAGTTGTGGTCTTACCGCCTGTGGGGAAGGCGCTTTGGTGGTTGTGCCGGTGGAGGTTCCTGGTTTTGAAGCCTTGTTCTCCACTGCACCTTTGGACTTGGGTCCTCGCTCCTTGACCTTGAAATTAATCCGGCCCATTCCAAAGTAAGGACTCATGTCCAGCCTTTTGATCTCCTCCAGGGATTCCTCATCCATGGAGAAGGTCCACATTTGCCCCTTTTCCATCGGGGTGTTTCCCCAAATGGTCCAGAGGGATGTTTTTAGCTTCCGGTTGCTCACCTTCAGCCTGTTTAGGATCCGTTCACCCTCCAGTCTCACGCCATCCTCATCTGGGACATAAACATAGCAGGCAGCTGCCGGTCTCGGTAGGCTGTCCCCCCGAAGGGTCCTGAGACTTGCATTGTCCCAGGGAACCAACGAAGGAACTACTCCCTCCAACCAGTCAGCGCTCGCCACGTCCGCGCATGTTACTAGAAGGTACCCGGGCTTCTGTGTGCATTTGACGAATCTCACTTGTGGTCCGTCATCTGCCACCTCCTCGTATGCCTTCATGATGGAGTTCTGGAGAGCTTTGAGCCTATCCGACTCCATCTGATTTTTAGGATAACCTTCCTCCACTATGGCTACCCTCTCTGACGAGGCCGCATCCCGGAAGGACGGTTTATCCTCCGTTCTGGGTCTCTTCGTCGCGGGTCTTGCCTGTGGGGGGGTTGTCCCTTGTGATCTTGGGCGCTTTTTCACCTCTTCCGTAACCTCCGAAGGGCGCTTTTTCGCCTCAACTTTGGCTTTGGACGGGTGCTCGCCTGCCTCTTCTTTATTTTTCTTTGGTAGGAGCGACTTTGTGAAGTTCTCCTTAATTACAGCCTTTTTGGCTTCAGTGTAATTAAGGCCCTCCTTCATCAGAGTCTGCAACCTTTTCCTGGATGCTCCCGCTAGCCTTGCTCCGCGAAGATCCTCCTCCGACATACGGTCCACATCTTCCAGCGAGTTCGCTTTAAAGCTCGCCTTCCGTTGGCCGCCTTCTTTAGTCACCTCCGAGGACGTGCTAGCGATGACGACTTCTTCAGCCTTGTCGTCGCTGGTCGTCTCAGTGGTGCCTGGTTGGTTTGGTTTTTTTGGTGTATCCATAAAAATCCCACGAGAAGCTAGGGAAATTCTTGTCCACCTCCTCAGAGCCCCGCATGAGAAGGTAAGGCTGAATACAAGGGGGTTTCGCCTGGTGCCCCCAGGGGACCGTTCGAGGCCACATTCCCCGTGACCATTCAGTACATCGGCACGGTACCTTTACACCTTCACTTGGGAGAGTTGGTCCGCGGCGACAGCTTTCGCAAAGGCTTTTGAGGAGTTTTACTTCCTCTCACCCTACTTATGGCTGCCACTAATCAGAAGTTTCCATAGTAAGGTGACTATGCTGTTCTCGCCTAGTTCATTGAGTTTGTCTAGGCATTCCCACACCATTTTGGAACTGATTACACAAGAGCTCAGTGCCTTAATGGCTGCTTGACTATCCGACATTATGATAATCCTTTGTCTTCGGTATCCTTTATCAATATTGAACTGAGCGCACTTTCTTATGGCGTGGATTTCCGTTTGAAAGATACTTGGGGTTTTTCCCAAGCTTTCAGAGTGTTTGGTTCCTGGCCCGAACACTCCTATCCCAGTTCCCTCTATTGCTTTTGAGCCGTCTGTGTACCATTGAATGGCATTCTTTCCAAGTCTGGTAATGGTATTTGGATCCCATTCCTTCTTGTTGCTCATTTCCGTAACGAATTTCTTTGAAAAGTTATATTTTTTCATCATACCGTCTTGTGGCATGTCCCAGGTTGTCTGATTTCTAAGAAGTGTTGAGGTGTTTTTTTTAATGATTCCCTCTTTACTTAGTCTGTATCTTGTTCGTTCTGCAACACTTTCCACCACCATATGTAGAGGGGTGAGGTTGAGAATCACTTCCATGGCTGCCGTTGGGCATGTTCTCATTGCTCCTGTAATGCATATACAGGGATAGTCTTTGAATTTTGGAGAGGTTTTCTCTCGTCGTCAATAGGCTAGTTCTACTACTCCATGCAATGGCTCCATAAGTGATGATTGTACTCACTATGGCAGTGTACATCCAGCTCAGGATTTTTGGGTTACAACCCCAGTTTCTTCCTGCCAGATTCCTGCACACCATTATAGCCATATTTGCCTTGTATGTAATCTCCTTTTCGTGTTTGTTCCACAGGAGTTTACTGTCTAGAGTTAAACCTAGATACTTGACTTCTTGTCTCCATTCAATCTCGTTCCCATCAAGTTTTATGGTTTTGAGGTTGAGTTTTCTTTTCTTAGTGAAGGCTAGCAGGATGGTTTTAGTGGGGTTGATGCTAAGTCCCACTTGCCTACACCAGCTATTTGTATAGTTCAGACCCTTTTGTACAATATCGCAAAGGGTGTTTTCGAATTTCCCCCTGGCTGCTATGACAATATCGTCGGCATATCCTTGGCAGGATATTCCGAGATCCGTCAAACCACACAGGAGTTCGTCAACCGTCAGACTCCACATTAATGGGGATGCTACTCATCCCTGTGGGCATCCTCTGGTAGTGCAGATGGAGACAATGTCTTTGCTCGTCTTCGTCTCTGCTATTCTTGTGGTGAGCAGTTCCGACATCAATTTGGATGTTGTGCTGTCTAGTGTAGTGTGTACCTACGATAATTATTTTTTTAGTATTAAAGATGAACAGTTTTAGGAAATAGTAGCAGTTACCATGAAAAATAAGCATGGTACTTTTAATATTTAGGAATAATAATTATCGTACACGCAACAACATTTTTCGAACGTAATTTCATTAAATAATAATCATGTAGGTACTTAATCACTAAACTAAAATGTGATTATCTCCAAAACCGCTGAGATTGGGGATGCTAACAGGTATACCTTTTTTTTGTTGTAATCATGTGGCTTTAGTTATTTTTCACAAAAGTAGCGCTAATGTACAAGGCAAAAAAGTATTGAGTACATTTATGCCGCATACGTGGTCTATGTGGCGCCCTCTACAAAGTACAACGAAATAGATACAAAATTGTGATTTCTCATATCAAAAAACCCCCAACCTCAGATTCTTGTGCATATACGTCAAAAAGCGTTAGCAATTTAAAAAAACGAAAATTGAAATTTCATGTTCAACACCCTGTGTCTCTCTTAATATCGACATTTTATTGAGGCTAGTTGATTTAAATCGCAATATTTTGAAGTGAAGATTGTACTGTACTTGTATATACAATTACTTAAGGACCACCCTGTATATCTTTGTAATAAATTTGGTTATGCAACCACCATTACAAAAATTCGTTCTATGATCTCCGTTAGGAATGTTTTTAAATGAACTACTACTACTAAATGTGCAGGCGAGCCTTGTCCTGGACAACTCAAGCCAAGGTTCCGACACTGAGGCCACTGGCGGGCCCATTGTGCCAATCCTGCTACCTAGTCATCCATGAAGCCGAGCCCTTCAATAAAGACCACAACCTTTTTCAGTGGATGCCTGCTTGTGTCTCCAGGAGCCATGACAGTGACTCCGAAGATTCGCCTGCGTAATACAGCCCAGTGTGGACACTCTAAGAGAACATGAACTGACGTTTCATCAGTCATGCCGCAACCCCTACATAGGGAACTTTCCTCTACTCCTAGATTGTAGAGGTGCTTCCTCATACAGCAGTGCCCTGTTAGGTTTCCTGCTATCTTCCTTAGCCTACTCCTTGATAGTTCAGTGGCTGCTCTGGCGTGTCCATCAGTAGAAGTTTGGATTGTCTAGGACCCTGCAGAGCATTCCAATGAGCGAGGTGCTGATTCCTCAGCCACTTCTTCGTCTCCTTGCGTATAACTTGTTTTGTTAGGCCCAGGGTCGGGCCCGGGCCGCAGAAAGGAGCTGCCGCCCCTTCCGCAGCCAGTGCATCCGCCATCTCGTTGCCTTCAAAACCAGAGTGGGCTGGAATCCATTCTAGCCGCTCCACGTTCCGCCTTGCAAGATTAGCAAGTAGTTCTCGACATTCGTTAGCAAGTCCTGAGTTGCTGGTATACCCACTCAGGGCTTTAATTGATGCCTGACTGTCGGAGTATATGGTTATGCGTCGATTCACATAACCTCTGTCTAGGTTTATCTGCGCACATTCCAAGATAGCATATATCTCGGCCTGATATGCAGATACACCCTCACCCAATGGTACACAAACCTGTGTTCTTGGGTTCCTGGAGTAAATTCCAGCCCCTGCTCTATCACCGGAGCATGAGCCATCTGTGTACCAGACGGTCCCATTAGGCTGTGTATTCCTCTCTTTTTCCCAAGACTCTCTATCCCGTATCATGGCCCTATATGGGGTAACGAAGTAGTACTTACGCAGGCATTCATCAGCCGCTCGAGCCAGAACTGGAATATCTTCCAGGAGCCGGAGCTTCTTGACGTGCCTGCACTCTTCCCCTCTTCGCACGTATCCCAGCCGTTTCAAGCGCAGGAAAGCCCTCCCCTCCTCAGCCTCGATCACATGGTGGAGAAGCCGAAGACCAAGGATCACCTCCATCGCAACAGTTGGTGTAGTCCTCATGCAGCCAGTTGCCCCCAAACTGACCACCCTTTGAAGGCGTACCAGTAGCGATCTAGCCGTGACCAAGGTTACCCTCGGCCACCAGACCAGAGCCGCATATGTGAGCATAGGCAGCATAATCACTCTATAGAACCATATGATCGTTTTGGGGGTTAGTCCCCACCTCGGACCAATGGCTCTCCTACAGGCCCAATACGTGTTTGTCACCTTGCTTAGGCGACTATCAAGATGAATGAAACTCGGACATTAACATTTACATTTATTTCATAGATTTAAAATTTGTTTATATTTTAAACAAAGAGTCACTTATTTAATATAAAAATCACAGAACACATAAACTTGACCTTTAACACAGCCATATCACCAAATGGAAGAATGAACATATTCATGCAAATATTTATCTTCCGCTTGTAGAATATCGTATAGGAGCAACAGTGAGCACTTAAATAAACATAAAATTCTATTTGACAAAGAGAGAAGAATATACTTCCACTCTATCAAACACCCACCACTCTAGACTCGCGATTAGTCTCGGTAGAGGGAAATGCGACTGTGTCTCTCTGTTGTTATATAGCTTTCTCTCTTTACGAAAGTTAATTATTTTTTCTACGACCGTGCCTTTTAACCAACTTTCCAGCACGTATCTTAGCTTTGAAAGTGTCACTTTCCCGCACTAGTGCGGGAAAGTAAAATTATCCAAATTTTGACCTTATTAGATAGTTTTTTACTTCGGAAGTTATAACTATTGTTACAACAGGTGAATAAATAGTCCATCAAATAAAATCTACATGGTTAAAGTTTTGTATATGTATGTTAAAATAAAATAACTTTTGAAAAATGGGTTGGTATACTTTTTTGTATATACGGTCGTAGAAAAAATAATGTTCCTAACTC
>CAJUYI010007248.1:0-10244 GCA_910591695.1 Galerucella pusilla
AAATTTAAAAAAAAATTCAATAATTTTGGTATTTATTTAATTTATTCTTCAAAATCAGTTTATGTCCAAACAAAATTAATATGGCTATGTAGCCAATGTCAATGCCTTCCAAAAGAGATATTACTTGCCCTAAGGTCCTATTTAAAATTATTGGCCAGAGTGGCCGTCACCTGTTACCATTCGTAGAGAAGTTTACAACACTTTATTTTCACCCTCCAAATTTGATTAATGTAAGTGTAGCCGTTCAAAAGATACGAGGGGGGGAGGGGACTTTTGAATAGCATTGTGTACTACAGGTTGTAGGTATGTGAAATACTCTTGAAAATTTTTGTATATCAGTTATTTTTTACCTACACACAATCTCATTAGAGTTGGATTGGGATTTCACGAACTGTGTCTTTGCCATTTCTACACAATCGTTCCAATTGCATCTTTTTCCAGTCCCAACAAAAAAGCAGTGATATTTTGTCACCGATTGGCAATTAACGTAATGTCAATTCTTGTTAATGAGACTTGGACAGTACATAATGCGACATCAAGCCGGCTCATTGAAAAAATTGCTATAAAATTTTAGGAAGTCACCGATGAGCCAATATTTTATTAAATCGAATAAATTTAAAGAGAAAAAAGGTAGCAAACATGTAAAAAATCATTCAAAAGAAATTTAGAAAGCTCTACTAGAAGCTTATTGGATCACTTGGGCCGACTCTGCTTAAGCGAACGAATGTACGCGAATTTTAACTAGATAATTGCGCAACAATATGCGGTATTGCCGGTACTGCTTTCGGGTGCGACGACAACGTAACAATCTTTTTTTCTTTTCGTAATTGATGGGCTATTCATATGATAATTGAGACGAATAGCCGTGGCCCACATGCGGTTAAATGCTAGCGATTTTTTTACCACTGTTACGGGTCATTCGATATTAGTAAGATTTATTTATGTGAATGCTTTGTTTGATATATCGCTGTTATCTGTCGCTAAAATTATTAAATAATTGTACGAATAAATCAAACAAAAATGTGAATTTTTTTCTTTCGATTAGCGGTATTCATTAGAAATATTATACACATCAAAAACATAACATGTAAATAGTATCTTAAATCCCAGTCCGTTAATTTATTCAGTAGGAGCATATACAGGGTGCTCAGCGAAAACTTGACCCCTGTTATATGTGCTGGTCCCCTTTGTATTTTGTTATTTTGCATTTGATGTTTTTTGATTACTGTTGTCAAATGTATAATAGTATTTTATGCAACGATCATGTAATGATAGCCATTAAGACACGAGCACGTTGTAGGATACGAAACGAGCCGCAGACGAGTTTCGTATATAATATGTGAGTGTATTAATGGCCATTACGTAACAATATTTTTTGTCCTCCGATTAATAAGAATTATTTAATTAATAATTATCATTTATAATAAAAAACAAGAATAATTTTAAATATAAGTAGTTACTTTTTAAAATCAAAATTATTCGACAGCTGTCACTTAATAGGTCTGCTCGCCCGCAATAAAAGTGTAGCACTGAGCTATATAATTTTGAAAAATTCAGGTCCATCTGTGAAAAAATGCGTGTAAAATTGCTAAATTTGGAACTATCTATGTATATTGCATTTGTATACTGCAAGAAGCATTAAAACATAATTAAAATAAATAAAATCGTATAGCTCAGTGCTACACTTTTATTGCAGGGAACAGACCTAATATAATTAATTTCAGAAATGTCAACCAGGTATCCATGGCTATATTAAATACACAGTATACCAAAACAACCAGTAGTGCATCTCAGCCTCGCGCATCGCTTGTGCGCAATAATTTTATTTGGCCTTGAAACGGCCATTCGGGTTTAGATACGAGGTCCGTATTAACTAACAGTTCTACTTTTTGGACAGGGAAGAATTAGTATAATTCAAAGTTGTTAAATTTATGTTTCGAAGAAAACTTTATTCAGTAGATTAATTTTTTTTCTCTTATTCTTTTGGGAATCAAACCACAATAATGTTTTTTATTTTTTATTTCGACGTTTTGGTAGCGTTCCAGCTACCGTTGTCAAGATTAACTAGTAATAAAATTGATAAAATAATTTTTCTACTACCGTGCGCTTTAACCCACTTTCCCGCACGCATTTTAGCTTTGAAAGTGTCACTTTCCCGCACTAGTGCGGGAAAGTAAAATTATGCAAATTTTGACCTTATTAGATAGTTTTTTACTTCGGAAGTTAAACTATTCTTACACCAGGTGAATAAATAGTCCATCAAATAAAATCAACATGTTTTACAGCTTTTTGTTGCATTTTTAATTTTCTGAAAATATAAAATAAAATAAATATTTTGATATAACCTTGTAAATTCTTTAAAGTAGTGTCACAAAACAACTATCAAACCACCCGGGTTTGATATAAGAAAAATATATCAAATGAAATTCTTTCATCTACAATTGACTTAAAATTGTTGCCGTCACCCTCATCGTCATCTTTATGTGACTTAAATTTAATAATCCAATAATATTTAATTACAAATTAAGAGTTCATTTCATTAAATATAACGCCAAATAATTAACTTATCATTATTATAATGTTAGAGATCATGCAAGGCCTATTTTCATTAAATTAGAGATTCTCCCAATACCTTGTTAATACATTTTGGAAGCTATCATGTTTGTGCATAAAAATAAACATATCAAGTATACCACTGGATCAATGATACACAGCTATGATACAAACACCTGATTAGACTAACAAAAATGAATCAGCAGGGTACTGCTAGGCAAACAGATTTCTATTACTGTAAGATATAGGTATAACACTCTTCCAGTATTATGGAAAAAATTTACACTCAAGAAATTAAAATTCATAGTAAAACAGGCGCTTGTAGGGCAGGCATTTTATGAGATTGAGGAGGTATTCGATTTTCAATGGCCCAGATCTTCATATGAAGATTGATTCACTCTTTTAAATATAATTGAATGAATAAAATTCCATTTTAATTGTAAAAAAATGTAATAATGTTGGATTTATGTAAGTTAATTTTTCTGTGTGTAATTACGTGTCTAAACATGTTGTGTTTGTTTATTTATAGAAGTAACTGGCATAAAATTGTATACCTTTTTGTAAAGATCAATAAATTTCTTGCTTTCTTCCTTTAATATCTTTTTGAAATTTCTATTTATGTGTATTTCTATTTAGGTGTAAAATAAAATCGAACTCATATATAAATTCATAATAAATAAAACAGGAGAACTGGGAAATCTAAAAAAACTTTTTTTTCATATACAAATATGATTTACTTTTACCTTTTTACCACACCTGCTTTAACTTTATTCATCTTATTTGATTACCGTCACTCAAAAAAAAATTATTCACACTACGCCACTGCTTACGCGACCAAACCAAACTAAACTGTCCCTAAACCGAAGTAAAATATACGCCGTTCTTGCCGAACTTGAGAGGTTTCTAAACCGAAATGGCGAACTGCGCACAACCGATGCGCGAAGTTGAGATACACTACTGGTTGTTTTGGTATACTGTGTTAAATATTGTGCGAATGTCGCATTCCTATTGGCTTAAAAATCTGTATCATAATGATATTCATTATGATACAGATTTTAGTATTTTAATAAGTATATTATAAAACAGGATTAGAAAATAGTATATTATACACCAAGGTAGTGAAGACTATTATTATTGACCGAGCACCAAAATTATTGTTGGAAGTCAAAAATGTATCTTGGGTGTGCATCCGAGAATTACCGCGATTACTTGCTCGGACTCACCTTTGAAACACGATTGAAGATGATTGCCCCCGAGCGGAATAGGGTGCGAGGATTATAAATATCTTCAACACCGTGGTGTATATACAGGTTTTCCCACTAGTAGCTAAATTTGAGACAAAAATTAAAAATTATACATTATACACTATTTCATTGCTAAAATATTACGTACTAAAGGATCTTTCATTAGGCTGTGTCTTTAGTGTGAAAACGGTGCATATGAACTTCTTCAATGTTACTATTGCAATTTATACACACAGCAATGAAATACCATAGTTTTTAATCACCAATATTATAAGTGCAACGAATTAACGAAACCAATTATACGACCAAATTCAAAAATTTTACAAAACGTGGGTTACGGTTTACATGAACACATGCGCAATTGAAGAAAAAAGAAATAACAGCGGTATTGCGTTCACAATATAACAACTTGAGTGTAAGGCCGGCGACACATTTGCGGTTGCGGCTGCGGTAGCAACCGCGCGGTCACAACCGCTATAACGTTTACACATACAGGCACACCTTGTCATACCAAGTCCGTCAGTTCAATAATCAACATGGATTTGGTAGAAACGGTTGCTATAATGTATGCTCAAATTAAGAAATCAAAGCGAAAAAGGAGGTACTGGGTACATTCTTTACACAAAACGCGCTTGACAAATGGTCAATTTCATTGTCTTTTTCTTACCTTTTGCTCTTTTCTCTTCCGGACTCCACGAATTGTGGTTAGGAGACATTTCTTCTAAAATCTTCTGCCAAGCGGTAATTTTTTTGTCGCGATCTTTGTATGCCTTGTCGGTAACATCCCACAAGCACGTCTTACTTTGAACCAGAACAATAAATTTTTCGGTATCGAAGATGTCCATGTTCAAAACTCGACTGGCTAGGTTTGTGGCTGCGCGGTTAATGTGAACAGTCAGGCAAGTAACAACATGTTGCATTTCGGACAGACAGCCGCTCGACCGCGGCAAGATGCGGTTGCAAAGGCGGTTGCTGCCGCTTGGCCGCTAGTGTGGCACCATTTTATAAACAACCATGTATTTTACAGAACAGCGGTTGTGACCGCGCGGTTGCAACTGCAACCGCAACCGCAAATGTGTCGCCGACCTAAGAGTTATACACCACAATGTTCAGAAACGCACCACGAGAAGCGTTTACCCCGTCGTCTGATTGACAAGTACACTGCCTGTTTTCGCTCTGTAGATTATGAACGTACTCCTTGTGTCATCAGTCATTTTTAGCTTAGCGCGAACTTTAAACTAATGGCATTTTTTATTGAAATAATTTCATATTAATAGGTAATTTCGAGCAGCATATAATATGGTAAAAACAATTTCCTGCGTATACAAAATTATGCTGTACGTTTTTGTTGAACTACTATTTCTGGATTCTCAGAATATTTAAATTTATCCATTATTGATCTTAGTTGATAATAGAAAAAAAGTATTAACCACTAATAGAGAAATACAACTTCTCATTTGGCTAGAAGAAGCAATAATTGTCAACTTCACAGCTAGTAGTGAAAAATAGTAAGTATATTATACACCAAGGTGGTGAAGACTATTATTATTAATCGAGCACCAATATTATTTCGCGAGAGGCTTTGTACCCGAGCGAAATAAGGTGCGAGTCTTATAAATGTCTTCATCACCATGGTGTATATGTTACCGTGAAAGACCGACAGTAGTGAATGTCCACATTCGCCAGTGGATGTCGACAAATGTCAAATGCCTTGGTGAAAAAACGAACATTTCTTAATTCTATTATACATTCGGACTTTCACCGGTATATGTCGACAAACACAAATGAGGTCCAGTGAATCTCGGACACTGCAGGTCGCGACAAGTTTTTAGACGGTTCCAGCCCCGGCACGTCTTCATCTCAAGCACTGACTGACTCGCAAACTGACACGTCTTCATCTCAAGCACTGACTGATCCGCCACTTAGCACATCTTCATCTCAAGCACTGATTGATCCGCCACCTAACACATCTTCATCCCAAGCACTGACTGAACAAAACGAGCTAATTTCTTTAAAAAGAGTAGCTGCAAAAGAGAATCTTGCATCCTGAATGTCGACAATCGCCGGTGTAAGTTAGAAATAATGAAATTTCAACAATATTTCGGACATACGTCAAGCAACGTTGAGAATGTTGACATTCACCGGTGTATCTCGACATTCACCAGATTTCGGTCTTTCACGGAAACATATATACAATTTTTTCTAGCTTCTAGCCAACTGAGAAGTTGAATTTCTCTATTAGTGGTTAATAATTTTTTATTATTAACCTAGGTCAATAATGGACAAATTCAAATATTTTGAGAACTCAGGGATAACAGTTCAACAAAAAATCTCGCCACATTGTAACAATTGTAATGTAATTTGTCACCATATTGGCTCATTGCTGCTTCCCGTGTTTGTCATTGAATCCGAAGGGATACTTGAACTTGGATGTGGCTCAGTTACGCTTGTTCGATTGCCCGGGAGATTGCAATCGTTTATTTCCTACTCCGGTTATTATCTTTTGTATACAGTCCTCGGTACCTCAGCCATTAAGCTTTTTGTGCTTCTAGCTCTATGTGCTGTGACAAACCAGTAGCCCTTATCAGGCTCAACAGACTTTTAACTGTGTCCTTCTTGAAGAAATCCTCCCTTGGATGCTCTAGTCCTAGAAGATAATTCTTCGCAATCGAAGATAATGTGAGAGGCTGTTTTCGTCTCTTCCATGCACAACCGAGTTATCGGTTCCTCTCTCTATATATCCATTATATGTATGAGCTTCCTTAGGGTACATTAACGGTTAGGTGAAACTTTCACTATCCTTATCTGGCCCCTGCTAAGGTTTAATATTTTATTATTCAGGGCATTCGAGGGTTTTTGACCAGGAGTTTGTTGTGATTCTGTTTTGGCACTGTTTAGTTTGAATCCACCGAGATGTAAAACCACATGCAGTAGTTTGTGATATCCCAAAAACTGGTTCAGGACCAGTGAATGCAATACAGATGCAAAATTCCCCAACGATGCGTGGATATTACACCTGGGTCCAGAAACATGGACTCCTGCTCCTGATCCAATGTCAGTCTTAGATCGTCGGCTCCACTCCTTGCAACAGCACCTATCATGGAATCAAAGGAGGCATGGTCAAACGCTTCTTCTATATCAAGAAAAGTAATGGGAACCACGTGTTTCTTATCTTCGCGATGTATAATAACCGCTAACCTACCAGTCGAATCCTTTAGATTCTGCAACCGTAAATTGTACACCTTCCAAGTAAGGTCTGAGTTTCTCAATTGCCCAAAGGACAGCTACACTGATAAAATTATTTATTTGCATTAAAAAAATTTCCTTTTCACTCAAATGAATATTTGTTTCCTATGGTCCAAACTAATATTTATTTGATAAATTTTAAAAAGTTGTTTGCCATGTGTCTCCCTAATTTATTTAAGATAAATAAATATTCTATTATAATCAACTAGTACTAGTCAAAATCAAACAAATAAATATATTTGACCTATTTGACAATCGTTTGCGGCCTCTGTTGCGGCTGCAAAATGCTTGTTTTGCGTCCGGTTGCACGAAAAAGCTTTTTCCGGTCCCTGACGTCCATTTTCCGGTCTTGATCGGCAAAACTGATCCGTTGCGCCCCCTATTTGTACCGGTGACGCCACCTTGAGAGTCCCGTCAATAGCTCTAACATTACACAGTATACTTACTTCGCAAAATTTTCCAATTATTTTGATATTGCAATATTTCATTCAAAATTATTTTTCAAATAGTCTGTCCAGGATTTTTTTAGCCAACCCATCTTTAATATATTTTTAAGTTCATGATCAAATATGTTTTATTCTATTATCGGCTAGGTGAAGACCTAGGTTCGGATCTTCTACTATAAGACGTATCCAATTAATCTACAAGTCGGAAAGATATTAAGGCTTTTCATTCCCGCCAATTTCGGTCCAGTCCAGACAGATCTGTACTTAGCATATTATGTAAGGAAGGAGATGGTGATAAAAAAAGCAGGTTGTTTAGAAGGACTTCTTATTTATTTTAGTGTAGTTAATGGTTAATGTTGTTGCGAGCGATTCAGGAAGAAAAATATGAATAGAAATCTGATATAAATACTATCAGATAACTACTATTTCAAAATTTGATTATTTCATAACATTAAAAATAGGATCCGTAAATGGAGTTGCTTAAGAATCGGAGAACAGTATTAGAAACTTTTGTAACACAACTAGAAACTACTGCTAGTCATAACATAACTGTGATTATATATCGGTGGTGGTGAATGAATTTGTAACTAGTACCAATAAAGTGGCGGAAATTTGGTCATTATTGAAAACAGTTATCATACAAAGGGATGATTTGTCTTAAATGACATTTAATTCAGGTTCAGCATTAGTAACAGTCATAATGGTATGCCAAAATTGCCAAATCTAGCTATTCCTACATTTTCAGGTATAATTGAGGATTGGTGATTATTTATCTACTGATCTATATACGGTAATTATTGATAAAAACAGCTTTTTGGAGGATGTGCAGAAATTCTTATATAGGGTGTTCCTTAAGTAATTGTACATAAAAGTACAGTACAATCTTCACCTTAAAATATTGTGATTTGAATCAACTAGCCTTAATAAAATTTTGATATTAAGAAAGATACAGGGCGTTAAACATAAAATTTTACAACTTCTACAATAACCTTAACGCTGTTTGACGTATATGCACAAAAATTTGATGTTGAGGGGTTTTTGGGTATGAGAAATAATAATCTTGCACCCACTTCGATTTATTTTGTAGGTGGCGCCACACAGACCACGTATGCGGCATAAATGTACGCAAAACTTTTTTGCTCTTACATTAGTCCTAAATTTGTGGAAAATAATTGAATCCTCATCATTACAAGGAAAAAGGTTATATCTCTCATGCCCAATTTCACCAACCATTTCCCAAAGTTAGGTAATACCCTTGAGTATAGAGACCACGATCCCCTCATTTTTTTTCGCCCACCTTAAAGGTGTTTTCTCTGGATGATACAATTTTTTCGCTGATATCTCTAACATTGCCTTCTCGAAAATAAGGAAAATACGACCCTGTCATATAGATTGCTATATTTTGGAGGGTATTAAAATTTTATTCAATAGTTCTGCTATGATTGAATAGATGGCATCGTGTAAAACCGAAAATCCGCCATATTTCACTGAGTTTCAGTAGCGCTGCCTATAAATGAGTAAGGGAACTAAGGCTTTCGGTGGCTTCATACTTTTACATGGTGGTGGTACATCTTATTGTGTATATAATCAAGGGTAATACCTAAATCAGATTTTGGAATTGCTAAGTGAAATTTTCGTTTTACCACGCGCTAAGAATTACTTGAGTGTGACAATATTGGGTATTTTATATCATGTTCAGGCGTTCCTTAGCGCATGGTGAAACGTGAATTCTTTTTTGTCATTCCAAAATCTGCTTTAGGTATTACCCAACTTTGGGAACTGGATGGTGAAATCGGACATCAGTATCCCCAAATCTTAATGGTTTTAGAGATAATCACATTTTAGTAATTAACTACATAATTATTATTCAATGAAATTACGTTCGAGAAATGTAGTTGTGTGTAAGAGAACGCACCACCACTCGGTAGAACGAATGAACTGATCTGGTATACAGACGGATCTAAAAATGAGCTCGGCACCGGAGCGGGCATATACGGCAAGTCGAGCAAATATGAAGGAATCGTCTCGCTAGGAAAATAAGCCTCGGTATTTCAAGCACAGGTCTATGCAATACTTGCATGTGCAAGGGCAAATAATATGAGAGCCTACAACAACAGGCCGATCAGGATCTACAGTAACAGTCAAGCCGCCCTTAAAGCACATCTCGGCTAGTATGGGAATGCGGCGAAGAACACTGGAGCGGGTCCCAGGTCACAAAAGAATTGCTGGCAATGAAAAAGCTGACGAACTCGCAAGAGCAGGATCGTCAACTCTGATGAACGAGCCCGAACCTGCTGTGGGCATCCCCAGATGCTTAACGAGGTCATGGTTAAAAGGGTGAGTGAACAACACAATAAACACTGGAAGAATACGCCCAGGCAAATACATGGGAAGAAATTCATAAAAGAACCATCAGAAAAAGTAGCGAAAGAACTGCTCTCAATGAGCAGGAACAAACTACGCACCATAACAGTCTACTTACGGGACACTTTCCCACAAAGGAGCACCTGAACAAAATAGGGCTGTATAACGGAGACCTTACATGCAGAAGATGCGAAAAGGATACTGAAACAGCTCTGCATATACTATGCAAGTGTGAGTCGCTGGACCACAGAAGGCAAAAACTGTATCACAGAACCCAAATGACTCCAGAAGACTTCTACAACCAACCAGCAAAGAACATGTATGAGCTAATACAGGGAACGGATTGGCTGAATAGGCTGTAGTCAGAACACTAGGAGTATTCACAATAAGC
>CAJUYI010007249.1:0-12409 GCA_910591695.1 Galerucella pusilla
ATGACGAGATCATCCGCATATAGCAAACACAAAATGTCATTATTGCCGTCAATGTTTATTCCCTGAGCTCCCTGTCCATAAAAATGTTTTTCAATATCCACGATAAACAAAGAAAAGAGCAGGGGGCTCAAAGATTCGCCTTGTAGGACACCAGTTGTCACTTCAAAAGGTTTAGAGAATCCATCGGACGCTTTGACTCTGACAGTTGCGGATGAATATAATTTTTTCAAGAGCTGTATAATCTTCCCAGACACCCCTGAATTGAACAATTTTTCCCACAATAATTTGTGGTCGACAGAATCAAAGACACGGCTAAAATCGACGAATATTGCAAATAACTTACGCCAGATGTCAATGTCATATAAAACTTTGTTTTTCAACGAAACAATTTTCTATTGATACCTATAGGTTATTTTCAAATGCTTGTGCTAAGTAGAAATTGACACTCGTATTTCAGTGGAAGAATACCCAAATTTGTTTGTAAGGAGATTCACCCTAACAGTTAATTTCCAAATTCTAAAAAGAATTTCATAAAAACAAGTCTTTCAAATAATTTGAATATGGAATTGATGGAGTATTAATTCAAATGAAATATCCTCTTCGAATCATTTTGTCGGAAGCACGTCTCCAATTACCTCAAATTACTTTTTTATCGTAAAATCCATGTCACATAAAATGCAGAAATCTCATAACCATCGATTTAATTATAAACATAAAATGAAATTCCCGCAGTAGCTAAGGAAGTATTGATCTTCGAAGAATATTTTAGTGCAGTTCAACCTGGATAAGGCATTAATTTCTTGTCACCTGAAGTATCTTCGATTGTTTAACTGAGCCCTACTAAATATGCCCAATGGTAAGATCTTCTCCGCTTTTCGGATTTGCTTATTTCTCCCAATGCTACATTGGAGGTGGTACCGCAAAAGTGTTCCGTTAAAAGGATGATTCAGTACCCTCCGTCGCTAGTTCATTTCCTATTTAATTCCCTTCTTATCCACTGTGTCCTAGAATCCAGAGTAAGGTGATAACAACTTGGCGCTTCAATTGCTGCTTGACTATTTCACATGATGATAGTCGTTTGCCTTCTATTTTGTATCAATATTGCACTGGGGACACTCTCCTATGGTGAGAATTTCTTTTGTAGTGTTTGGTATTGGCCCGAACACTCCTATTCCGTTCAATGATAGACCTACTACTTGATCATCAACTATGCATAATATAATTTGTTGTTCAAGTTTAATCCAACAAACGGATGAAAATAATTGCCCCGCCCCAATCACTTATTGATCGTTGAGTGCCCCAATGATTTTTTATTAAAACTTTCTGTCGTTTTCCGGTTTATATTATAATTCCACTACCCTGTAAACGGATTATATAATTTTCCAGCCCAGCATGAATTCCGTGTTCGTTAAAATATTGTGGACTGTTCTTATCTTATCACTTTTTTAGTGGGTCCTTTGTGAACTTCTTCATCGCGAATAAAGAAACTCTGCAGATAAAAAAACCCTTTGTCTTTTTTATACAGCAATTATTGTTTTCGGTTTACTTTGTTCAAGCGTTATTAATTATTAACTTTTTAATAAGAATTCCGGAGAATTATCGAAACTTACTGGTGCATGTTTTCTTTTATTTATAATTTTATTTGTGAAGGCTTACGTTCTCCTTGAATAATTTTAACAGAAAAGATGAACAAGGAGAAGGCTGTTAATAAAGGAAAATATTTTACCATGAAAAAACTGTAAGATATACGGGGGCCGCTTGAAAATATGCTTCAATAACCTACAAATATTATTTTGTTGAAAATACAATATGTCTTAAAATTGTGTTCATTGTTGAGTGACAAAGTCGTTTTAAATATCTGTTTTTGACCTTTTTGTTGAATTATACAGTGTGACCCATTTTGTTTGGAAGCACCCCTGTAAAATCCGCATTTCTCAACCGATTTTGATTTAATTTTTTTTGTTAAATTCAGTTTTAAAAAAGTATTTTGGCATAAATTTTCATAGCCCAATTACTATTTTCAAGGCCCTCTATGTTAATTTTTCTTTGCCAAAAAAGACAAAAGTACACATTATTCATTTTTTTTCCCAAATATAACTATACCGCTAAATTCAGAATTATCACAAATGTAAACTACCAAAATTTTATTAGAACAATTTTTTTCAACAACAAAGTTATTACCACATGAATTTGGAAAAAGTAGTATTTTCATTAAGTTTTTACGTAGAATGTAGACAAATTTTTGAAATGGCAACATGGTAAACAAAAACTAGGTCCCAAACATATTGCATAGTGAAAATTCTAAGCCAATAACTTTACCCGTTCTGGAGTTATAGCTTCAGAAAGTAATGTAAAATTGTGCTTGATAATTTGGATTGTTGGCAAATTAGTCTATGATAATACGGTCATAAAAATTTTTCGCCTGCAATTTTTTTTTAATACTTTTGGTCACTGTTCCAGTCTCAATAAATACTTTTTTTAATTTTGGGCACTACAAAGCAGCAAATACAGCGATCTGGATGTCTCCGATTACCTATTTCTATTACTTCTCGTTCACTTCTGTCATTGTACCTAACCACAAAAAAGTACAATTTCAACTTAGTCTTGAATAGTTAAGTAGTTTTAAACATTTGCAACATTCATTACTAACTTTTTCATGGAAATGCTACTGACTGACATAAATATAATTTCAAAATAAAAGCCTACTTGCGACTCGTTGATTTCATTTTGTTAATAAATGAAATTATCAAGCACAATTTTACATTACTTTCAGAAGCTATAACTCCAGAACGGGTTAAGTTATCGGCTCAGAATTTTAACTGTGCAATATGTTCGAGTTCTTGTTTTTATTCACCATGTTGCCATTCCCAACATCTGTCTACATTCTACGGAAAATATTACTGAAAATACCACTTTTTCCAAATTCATGTTGTAATAACTTTGTCGTTAATAAAAATGTTTTCATAAAATTTTGGTAGTTTACATTTGTGATGATTCTGAATCCAGTGGTATAGGCATATTCGAGAAAAAAAATTGCCTAATGTACTTTTGTCTTTTTTGGCAAAGAAAAATTAACATAGAGGGCCTTGAAAATATAGTAATTAGGCTATGGAAATTTGTGCAAAGGTCACACTGTATTTTCAGTTATCAAGAAACATCAATATTAAAAATATTTTGTGGAGCTAGGAGTTAATTTCAGTATTCTAAACTTCATTAACAAAGTGCATTCAAATTCCTAAGGTCTAATGTGCTTTGTATGTTACTGCATAATACGAAAAATGTGTACAACTTATTATTTTTCTTCAAGTGAATTGTGATGGAAAATAATTGTACAATTTCTTGACCTGTAAGCGTTGAACTTTTTCCATTAGACTAGAGCTGGGAGCAAGCACAGGAAATCCATAATTTGAATCACTAATAGAATTAAGAGTATTATAATGAATTTTGACTTTAGACTCTAGATATTTGTTAGCAATTCAACAACTGATAAAATTCACATTTGACAGGAAAGACGAGAAAGTCACTTCCCTGATGGACCGATGTTTTTGTAGAAGCTCTCTATGCGAAATCTTCTCTGCCGCTCCAAATCTCTGGAGAGTTAAGTTATCGGCCTGTGTGTAGGTGCTGAAATTGGATTTTCTGAGAATCAAGGGAAATGTTATTAAATCCATACTCATGCTTCGTATATATACAGAGAGATAGGAAACGTATGTGAACGAACGTGAAAGAAGATTTTTAAATCCGCAATATTAAATACAAACAAACCTCCATTTTTGTTCAAGTTTTGTTGTATCGTTGTACACTGATACAAACTTTAAAATTGGTAAATTGTTACAAAGTTGTCTAGCTTCATTTTTAAAATAAACTTCTCTCTTATTTTGATCAAGCTGCTATCTCTTTTCATTCTTGATTGCCCCAAGAACTGTGAAAGGCCAAGGAAAACAAAAAAAAAGCATCCAACAAAAGGAAAATAGATAATTGAATCGCGTTAAATTTCGCGTCTACGTAGAGGCCACTTAGGAATCTCTAATACAATTCACAGTAGTGTTAGTCTGTTTTGGTTTAAGGTTTCAATACTTCTTATTACTGCAATATTCTCAGATTCATTCTGGTCCACTCAGTCCAAGTATATTCTCAAAATCGAAACTTTCACGCAGCCGGGCTCGAGGGGTGAACCGCGACCAAAAATTGTGTACAACCCATTGGACATTAGTCTTCAATTGTCCCATTGGTCTACTAATTTGTCTCTATTGGTCCTCCATTTGCCATAATTGGTCCACCATTGGTCATAATTGGTTCTCCATTGGTCATAATTGGTCCATCATTGGTCATAATTGTTTCTCCATATGTCATAATTGGTCCTCCATTGGTCATAATTGGTCCTCCATTGGTCATAATTGCTTTTTTATTGGCCATAATTGCATTACTTAGATTATCATCGAGGCCATCGTCTAAAGAATCCCCGCTCACCTTTTATTCATCTAAGTTCTCGGTATCAGTGGAATATATATTTCACTGTCTTCCAGCCCCTCGTCATCGCTAAAACTAGTTGTTCTTCTCCGCTTTTTTCGAAGCTTTTTTTGGTTTCTACATTCGTTTCCAAATTTTTTCCCGGTACTTTCAGATTTTTCTTTGTTTTACTTTGTACACCACTTCGGGTTCCAGTTTTCACACTCTTGTTGGAAGCAATCGAGAAATTGATAGATGTGCCAAGCTTATTGGTGGTGACTTTGCCATTTTATTCGTCAAGAAGCCAACAAAATGATGACTTTCTTATCATTACTGTTTTACCTGTGGGATCCGTTTTAATAAACGGGGATTTTCAGATAAAGTCCCCTTTTCAATTCGGTCAGAATAATCTCTCATATTAAGTTTTTCACGACACTTAGGTTGAGAAATGCTAAGAGAACTTTCATTGCCATTATTGAGACTTTCGATCGGAGCTTCACTCGGAACTTCATCAATAACCGAATCAAAAACTAAAGCGGAAACATTGTTGACATCATTAGAGCTGATCGTATATGTATATCTGATCTAAAGGTTGGTTTTCATCCATTTCTTTTTCATCATCTGTTTCTTTCGAGATTTTTACATCCAGTACTTCATCGGGTATTTCGTCGTTTGTGGCTGTCATATCTTCTGGGTCTTTTTTTGTTTGCCCATATATCTAACTTTAATAAATAACTTCATATGTTGTACGATCGTCAACTAAGAATTAACAAGAGCCCAAATGGTGTTAAAGCGTTCCGTCTGACATCGACTAGTCAAGCAGTCGAGTGTGCGCTAGTCTTACATCCCATTGGTCCTTAATTGGTTCTGCATTGGTCTTAATTGGTTCCTCATTGGTCTCAATTGGTGATCCATTGGTTTCAATTGGTCCCTCATTGGTCTTCATTGGTCCGCATTGGTCCAGGTCTGTACACCACATTGATCTTAAGGCTTACCCCTCGCCCGGGCTAGCAAAGAATTTGCTCTACAACTTCCTCTTCCAGGTGAATAAATCTGCACTTGGCTTTGTCAACTGCATCAACTATATAGTGACATTTTCTGGTTTTCACCAGCTGTTTCATTAGGTCAATCGTCAACTTATGTTGGCACTAATTTTCAGGTGATATTTCGAATTAAAATGTCAAGCTGGATATGAAAAAATATGACTCTACCACAGATATAGTTTTATTGATCATAAATAATGGCACTTTTCCTTACCCGACTTTAATTACTTCGATTCCAGAAAGATATAAAAACACCATTCACAAATTTACATTATCCTGCATATATTTTAAAATTTAGTGTAATTTATCTCGAAACTGAGTTTCAGAGAAATGAAATACAATCGAGTTGTTGGAGGAAAGTTTTTGGTATGACGCGAGCATGTCGGTTGATATTCATTAAAAGTTCCATTAAACGGACGGAGAACGACCATTAGCCTGATGATGGACTTTATTGATGTGTGCTTTCGTATAGGAAACATCGTGCTAACAAACCACTGATAACGTCAATTAACTATTCATCAGTAAGATACATGTACGTGAATCCCAACCGATAAATCACCACTATTCACTGAAAGGACATTGATTCGTCCGGCGCATGGTGCTTGGTGGGTGGAAATGACAATGAATTTTTGTTGAACATGTTAATATATTGATGGAAAAATTGAAAAAAAAATATTTATTGTGTAAAAAATAAGGGGAATGATACGTTTAGAAGCGATGAATTGATAAAGGAAATGGGTGAAATTATGGAAAGGATTCCGATACACTTATCCAACTAAGTCAGAAAAAATTGAGAAAAGGATCCAAAATATATTTGTTTTGTTGGTGTGATTATTGCAAGCGACCTTCGTGGAATAGTTTGAATATATCATGCGAAGTTAACCGACTCTGGCGTTTTTGACAGAACTTGCGCCGAAATGCATTAACGTCAAATTGCAAATTCGATGGGGTTATGTAATTCGGCCTTTACGCGGGCACGTGTTCTCAGACTCCGAATACTGACTACATTAGCTATTAGGTTATTATTTTCAACAGTGACACTGTTTAGTTTATTTATGTTCAGTTTATTAATGTTCTTTTTGTTTGCTTTTTGTTTAACAATTTGTTGTTTACTGAATAATGTTGTGCTCCCAATCAATATTAATAGTTTTTAACGATAATATTCACAACACAATAATCAACAGTAGCTTAAAAATGGCTTTCGATCAGTCTTTCCCTTGTGTTTTTTCCGGCAGTCAGTATGTCACGATCTAATTCATCGATCAATAACTTATTTCATTCGAAAAACATCCCAAATAGCTCAATAACGACGATGGGGGATCATTGTTTCCTGGGTCGTTGTCATCATCATCATCTTCGTAGCTCTCATCATATACTTTTCAATGCGGCAAGCACAACCACCAGAGAAACCTGGTGGTTAAGACTAACCACATTTTGGAGGTTGGAAGGGTTAAATATTTAAGCACTTTGGTGTTATAGAATCCGAAATCCGATAAAGTGGTTACCTCAATCACTGACCTTGCTTTTTACCACCCAGCTGAGTGGTTGAGTTGTAACCACTCCCTTAAAGAAACAGGCCGAATATATCGCATATCCGCATATCATTGCATATATATAAATATGTGAATGGCAAAAAGTCGATTAAAACCGTCCGATCCCTTTTATTCGCCACGAGAGGAAAATATCCGCAAATTCGGTATCTTCTTTGTGTCGATGCTATAAAGCTCGGCTCGCAAAGTAGTAGTTATCCTTTGAACAGTCTTTCTCGCCTCTATATATTTATCGAAGCGTATCCTCGTGAAAACAATTTAGAGGAAAAAGGATAAGACCAACTACCAAAACCTTAATTTATATGCCATGTATATATAATTAGTAATGCCTAGTGTGTTAACAATAGGACATCAATTAATGAACAATGCCTTCACGACTCAGTTCACACAACACGAGTGAGAAATTATGGAACTAGGATAATGAAATTCTGATGGGATATTTGGTGAGGGTATGGAAAATGCTTCATTCGTTTAAAATTTCATATTACCCAAAAGGTTTTGTGATAATTTTGAGTGAGAGGTGTCTAGCCAAACGATTGCTCGTCCATCGGATGAAATTAGTCTTAAAATCTTTGGAAAGCTGTCAATGATTGGTTGAGAGCACTGTAAACTTCAAGAATTTCTTCATACACTTAAGTATGGAACTTATACTTCCAACTTACATCTATTTTAATAAACACTTGGGACGTAGTTGAAGTCAACATTTAATCAATTTTTCCACTTCTTCTTACTAGCCCCTACTAGTTTAAGAGCGAAAATTCACGCCACCCTGGAGTGTACTCTGTTCAATATTGATGGAATATATCTATACAACTCTATAATGGCCTGAAGACACTGGGAAAGGATATAGAATCGCAAACCATAACAATATTGCTAAAATTGGGTGAAACAGAAGAAAAAGAAGATCAGAGCATTAAAAAATACTCCTTAATCCTGGTACTCTAAGAACTGGTAGGATCAGATGAATTCTTAAGCATCCACTTAAAGTCTTCATATATGTAGCACTGCCTCCTGAAACAGAACCTCAAAATGTTCAAACTGGTGAAGTAAAGGAAGAATATGTGAGATGAAAGGAAAAACCTTAATTCAAATACTTGCGGAGGTACAAGACCTGAGGAGCTACTGGATGGAGAAGGGAAACTTGCCTGAGCTGAAGAATATTTGAGACCTTCCCAAGGAACAGGACTAGAGGATGTGCTGGTCTTTGGAGACTTTCCTCGGATGCTGAGTGGAATAATGGGACACAATAGATCTTCACGGTCTTAGTAAGTCTGTCCAAAAAAGGTACTGGTGCAGCTTAAGTAACGTGATCTAGAGGTGAAATTACTTCAATTTCATAGTGCAGTCATTACAGATTGATAGAGTTTGTTCAACCATCATTTGCCGTTACGTCATACAATGACCAGCTTGACGTCATTAACGTATTTCTTATCTAAGGTCGACATAAATTTTATCCGTTACTTTTGACAGTTCAGTTGTCATGTTTTGGAAACAATTCTTAACATATGTTATTGATTAAAAATTTTGAGGTTAAGTGTAAAATAACATTCAAGTGATGTAAGACATACGTGAAACAGCAGATTACGTCACCGATTGTGACGTAACGGCAAAGGAGCGATATACTTTCAACTAGGCCAAAGATATCCACTTTATTTATCATAGTTCTTCCATATATTTTCCGAATGTGCCTCCTTCAAAGACCCGTAGTAGCTGTTGATTATACACTTCCTTTTATTAAACTCTAAAATACGTTACGTGTGTTAGTTAAATGAAAACGATAAACAAAAAGCCGAGCGAACAGTCACAAACCACAAGTAATGAAAGGAAATAGTTCATAGGGTAGAATTTGAATTAAATTTCGTGTTGGTTAACTATAATACTTATAATGAATTGAAAATGAGGTTGAAAAGGATACACGGCTCGAACCTAAAGTGATCTACTTGTTGGAATTGGTGGAGCCTGAATTCTAAAATTACGCCATGGCTATATACAAGGGTTATTAGACCAATTTCAACTTCTGGGTCGACAAAAACACGAAAGGTGGGAAGAATAAGGCTCTAATGAGTGACAGACAAATGTTAGCATCACTGAGTGGAAGATATTATAACCACTTACTACTAATACAGTGGCAATGGTAGTTCTATTGAACTAACCTGCAAGACCAGATGTAGTTTACTACATAGTCAGCAAGATATAAGTTAAACGCATGGTGCTGTTTATTGAACGGTACTGGAGTAGCTTATAGCAGATACAATAATGGAGCACAGCAACAGAGAGCTTTAAAAAAACATACAAAATATATGGAAGACTGAAACTGAGTACGAAAGGAAGCAGCTCAGTACACGGATGGCTCAAACACGTTGGAAACAGGGTGGGAGGTATGAAATGATGGATAGCGTTCTCAGGAATCCCATCGAATTGGGATAGTGTGCTTTGAACGTGCTGTGGCCAAACCAAATGACCAGAATAGGCTTTCTCATTCATCCCATAGAATTGGGGTAGTGTGCTCTAATTGTGCTGTGGGCAAACCAAATTACCAGAATAGGCTCATAAATGACATGTTAAACCTCATACGAAAACGAAAAGTTCTACAGAGAAGTGAATATCGCAATTGTGAATAAATTCACCGGAATAAGTGAAATAGTTCAGAATAGAAAGTGTCAAAGTATACGAGATACTTCATGCGTCGAGTTTACTAACTGGGCGCTGTATGCTGAATAGGCACTTGCAATGTACAGCTTTTGCCACTTAGTGCAAGAAATATCACAATACATTATAAGCCAGTGTGGTTCTTTGTACTGGGCGATGAAAAGCAACTGGCGAAAAACCATCTGAAAGATTTAGTTTTGAAGATAGTGCACAGCATGAAGAAAATCCAGGTGGGAAAAGTAACATATCGTCCGAGGAATAATAAGGACTCTCAGGATATCCGTAGCTATTAGTTTAAGTGAGTCTTTCTTTTCATCTAAATGTGAAACTTTTTCTTCAATTTCAAAAAATCATCTTAATGTAGGTTCACCTTTCCTCCTTCTCTGATTGGCTAGTTATTACCGACGAAATCTATCTGATGTATGGCGGTGTTGGGTAATTCATTTTATTATGCTGATGCTTTTGATGGGAATTGTCTAGATAACAATTTTGTATCAAAATTAGTCGACTAAGAGAGTTTTATAACTAGATTTTGTTTGTAGTAGATTCAATCAGTTTAAAGTTAGAGCTTTCGAAACAGCTTAGGTCCAAAATTATTCAGAGTTATTCCATTATAAAATAATAGAATTGCAACCAAACAGCTAAGGAAATGGTAATTAGGCAGTCTGTATTCACAACGTTGTTAAAACTTAATTAAATCGGGATAGAGGGATGAGCATATTTGAGATGCACTGCTAGTGTCATACGAGGATGGAGTTACATGGGTATTTAGTTTCGAAATAGCTGACCTTCGTTGTAATAAAAGTAGCTGCATGATTTTCTCATTTCAACAGATTTACATGAAATCGTAAAATGGAAGTTTTAAAGTGTTTTTGAGAGAATTTAAATTAATATTTTCAATTAAATACTTATTTACAATGCTCAAAAATTGTATGGATAATTATAACTTTTACAAATATTTTATTTAAAAACGTTGTTAAATCGATCATACTGTATGCTCTGTAAGACTATGTAAGACTATCTTCTGTAAGTTCCTTGTGGCATTACTTATTATTTTTTCGCTTATTATTATTTTGGTTTGATTCCCAAAAAATTGGAGAAAAAATACTATGTAAGACTATGTAAGACTATGTAAGACCATTCATCCATAGTCAATATTTGTCATATTTTTTTCTATGCCTTGACTCCAATCTATTCAATTTCAAAATATGGGGTATTGCTATTTTTGAAAACAACCCAATAAAAAATCCTAGGTGGTGAGGTTAGTTAGGTTCATGGTGCCTGTAGGGACCTCCACTGCGACTCACAAGAGTTTATTGTGGCATACACCTATTGATACACTACCAAGAAAATTGAGCTTTTTAACCAAGCCGATTAGAGTCTTCCTATCCGTTGCCATGCGTGTCAGAACGGCCAGGGTCCAGAAACACTTTGTTGAGTCTTTTTATTGAGAAAAGTCTTCAGTTTAATACCCATTTCAATGTTACATGGTGAGAGGTGAGTAAGCCGCTCGACTGTCTGAGACAATTTTCATTGTACTTTGATGTGGAAGACATTTCAAATATGAATTTAGTGGAGAAAAATGTTTACAAGTAGTCGATCAAGTGGTGCTGGCAAAACTAATCGGTAAAAAAATAACAGACATTAACTCTTATGCTCCACTTTCCAATATAAGATTATCAAAATTTGTGAGAAATGATGAATTAATTAGGATGAAGCAAATGTAGCTAAAACATAATCAGTTTGTGTTGTGAACAGAATTATATGGAGCAGTGAGGAATAAACTTTCTATAACTTGCTCAACACCACTAAAACCAAAGAGATTTTGTGGAATTGAATAGTTACTACGTTGTTATCAATCGATTCAGAATGGAGTTTTACTCATATGAATACATTTGAGTTAAATATTCATCAGTTTTATGGAAAAATAAAATAAACGATCAATAGAGTTGATAGATTAAGATTGATATAGATTCAGGGGTCTATTCGGTCTATTTCGTTCAGCGAAGGTTTCGTTTACAAACGATTGGAAGTGTGAACGGAAAATTTTGAAATTTTATTCTGTATCTCTTTCGTTGACCACTTTCTGATGTTAACGAGAGTTGGAGGTTTTCAAATGGATAGTGGAGCAGAATATCACAGCGTTGTCAGATTTTTGAATTACATTATAATTAAGTGATGAAGATCGTAGCTAATATCATTCTATATAAATACATATATAATAATAATATAATAATCTATTTATTTACACATAATTCAAAAAAAATACATAAATACATAAATACATAAGATAAACAAAACGACGTTTTGCGAAATAAATAAATACATACACTTGCGAAACTTATAAGGCTTGTTTGCAAGTAAATAATACTATACTATAAGACTTATACTAGGTGACAAGTAAATAATAATATGTAATACATAATAATTAAAAGAAATTTAAAATTTAATTGAAGATTAATGAAATAGAAAAAGATTAATAGAGTAGAATATAAATTGATAGAAACATTATCAATCATTATTTTCGATAAGATTGTGAATAGCGTGTCTATTTGTTTTGGAAATATATTCATGGAGTTTTAGAGTTAGTACCTTTACAGAAGATTCACATTTTATTTGTTGGGTTATAGCATTTTATAGTTTAGGTCCAAGAAACAAAAAGCTCCTTTTCCCAGCTGTTTTTTTCATTGCTGGATTCAGGTAAGTATGTTTGTTTCT
>CAJUYI010007250.1:0-12407 GCA_910591695.1 Galerucella pusilla
ATTAAAAATCCAACTAAGGTAATAATTCTCGCCTTATCTCGAAAAGAAAGGAATAGTTGCCAGATAAATAAAAATCTAGCATTCAACATTCTAAAAACGTTCGCGGCGTTAAAAATATGAGAAAGATGAAGAAATAAGCCGAATAAATATATATAAACAAGGTGGTATTTCTCATCATTTTCTTTTGATTCACAAGACGAACGTGATAAGGTGAATTGTCTGTTGTTTATCATGTTAAAAACATAATTTTTTCTTATAAATAGTCCTTGTTGTTTCTGTAAATCTTACTGTTAACGTTTTTATTGGATAAATAAGATCTCTAGTTTTAGCTTTTATAAAAGGCGCTCGTAAAAAAATTATTGCTGTCCCACAATTTGCCTTCTGGGATTTTAGCAAAGAAGTAAGAAACGAAGGAAGGACACATTTAACCATTATAGTCAAAAGCGACCTTATCGTGCGGGTTCAAATGTCACTAACCATAAGTATTAAATCATAAGACACATAGGTTACCAAAATGTGAGATTACAAAAAATATACCCGGAGAAAAGAATGATGGTTGATTTTTCCTGCACTCTGGTTGACGAATTTCCACTTTTCCATTTATTCACTCGAAATAATTTATCGGATTAAGTACCATTTTTTTGCTTGATGGTGAAGAATCACTGAAAACTAAATACATATCCTTTTTTCTTCCGTCAAAATTGCATAAGTTTGTCTTATTCATCTTACGGATATTATGATTATGATTAAACACAATAAAAGAAAACAAAAACGGTGAGTATGTCTTTGTTGAATCGTATGAGGGGATGGTAGGGAATGAAATGGCAGATCGGCTAGCTAAAGAGGGCTCTAAAGGAGCTCTACTCACTTTGGAGAGGAAATAACACAACCATCACAACTACTGAAGATTTCTCCAGATAAACTGGTGGCCTATAAAGAAGAAACGAAGCTTCTGGAATGGAAGTAGGTAGATAACATGGGCGATGGTACAAAAATTCAGTTTCAGTGCCTGAAATGTTGAGCCCAACCTAATCGTATGAATGAATAAATGAGCTAAAGCAGCACATTTTCTTTGAACTGCACTACTTTTAACAATAAGACTTATCACACATATTTATAGCAGCTTTTCTTTTTTAAAATTGAACGACGAGTTGCCCACAATAGTTATTTGTATGCCTAGGCCGCGAAATACCTTTTTAACCTTTATAACCGAAAGAACAGTTATCGCCGAGGCCGCTTGAGGCGAAGGCAAGATAATCTTCAGATCGTCAAAAAGTTTCGCGGCCATGGCATACACACTATTTTTCGTGCAAACGTTAAAATTATTAAACTTGATAATTGTAAATAAATATATTATTGCTCTAAAATCAACAGCAGTTCAATTTATTCAACAATGTCACTGTGTGCTATGGAAATGATATGTTTTAATATATACAAAATATTTTGACAGTTCTTGACAAAACGCAAAATGTCTGATACTGATAGCGATATTTCAGTACCTTCCACTTCTCCTGAACTCAAAAGCGATGTAAACTCAATAAAAATAATAATGATAATAAATAATCCTTGTCTTTGTAGTATTTTAGAAATGTCAAATTTGGAAGTGACGTATGGTTTCGCAGCCGTTTCTATGGGTAACGGCAGCGAAATTGAATCACGCGGACTCTGCTGAGAACGCGAAATACTGACTTCGCATACAATTGCACGAAATTTTTTTTTAGATTACCTCGTAAATTAGCTCCTTCCTTCGGTTCCTACTTCTATGGATTTCTATTCAAGATCACAGCGTCAATAACAGCCGAATTACGAGCGGACCCTAATTTCACTGCGACAGCATTTTATTTTTTTTATTATATCATTTAATTGTTACTTCCAACACTCCTTGTTAGTGTTAGTACTTGGATTAGTGTTCGGAAAGATTTTTGGAGGTAATGAATATTTTGAAAATTCTCTCAAGCCGAAACGGTAACTACCTACGAGGGATCCCAACATAAAAAGAGCCTAATGATCAGCTTGATAGCCGGCAGTACGAAAAGCCATCTAAGTCCGGAAAATTGTTGAGAGCCGGGAACCCCGAACGATGAATGTAAATATAGTCAGTATACTTTTGTGCTGGGGTAATAATTTTGTTTCAAACGGACGCTTCTAGGGTGTAGGCTATTGTGTTGAGTTTCGCTCACTTCTTTCAAATTTTGATATAATTATTATAAGTGGAAGTAGGTGTACACCGCAGTGGAAGTATGTGGAAGTTTAGTGGAAGTATGTGGAAGTTTGGTGAAGGTATGTGGAAGTTTATTGGAAGTATGTGGATGTTTGGTGGAAGTATGTGGAAGTTTAGTGGAAGTATGTGGAAGTTTGGTGAAGGTATGTGGAAGTTTGTTGGAAGTATGTGGATGTTTGGTGGAAGTATGTGGAAGTTTCATACAGAAATTAGACAAAATGCGGTGAAAATAACGAATTCAAAATTATTGAATACGTCATTATACAGGGTGTTAGTGAATAGGTGTTACAAACTGAAAAAGCGTGTGGACAATGTGAAATTTGGCGTAAAATTTCCTGTCGACTCGGGTAAAACATCATAAAAATCAATGCTATTGAGTGTTTTCATAAATTATGAATTTATATGCTCGTTATGAAAACGTGTTACATTACAAAAAGGTTGCATGAGCTCTTACATCGTCAACTAACTTGAAAACAGTTTGGAAGTATGTGGAAGTTTGGTGGAAGTATGTGGAAGTTTCGTTGAAGTATGGTGGAAGTATGTGGAAGTTTTTTCAAATGTAGAAGTAGGTGTACAAAATTTTTGTCGGCGGTTTACCCCTCGATTCCAACATTTTTCTTTTCTATTACTTGAGAAAATAGGTTCAGAATTTCATATTTTTCATGAACCAATACGAGTAAGGATTGAGACTAATAATACCACATTCAGGCCACATTCATAATATTTTACTCTAAGTTTTAAAGTTACTAAACTGTTTTCATAAATGTGTTATTTGTTAAAATAGTATTTAATAATCGAATCCGGTAATTTCGGAAAATTTCCTTTTCACTGAAGTGTTCTTGATAGTTTATCTACCGAAAAAGCATATTTGTACAATTTTAGCTAAGACAGTTTTCATTTGCAACGAGATCAATTGCACTGTTTTATATTTTTTTATAAGTCCGACCCTGTACATTATTTTTGCTTCCAAATTTACAGTCATGTTGAGGACATGTTAGGTTATTAGCCCTGCAAAAAGAAAATAAATCGCCCGAAAAACAAAAAAAATATTTTCAATTAAAAAATGTACTCTTTTATTTCGGCCCACAGTGTATATCAAAATTGTAGGTAATTTTATACCCTATAAGATGACGTGATGCAAAATTAGAAAAAAAATTTTCAACCCCCAATTTTTGAAAAATTTAAAAAATTTTTACAAAATAGTTTTTTAAGCGACAAAAATAATTATATAGAATAACAATAACGACTTCATAATGTATGACAATATAGTAGTCCGGCACCTGAAAACGTTGGTTTTTCCAGATTTCGAAAATACAAAATGGCGGTTTAGTGCAATTGTCGAATCGATAGATAATAAGTTGTAGTTTTATGAACAATAATAAATACTTCCGTTTAAAAAAGTAAAATCTACGGTGGTGAACTTATCAATTTCACGACAACTTTCGGTCTAACTTCACCGGGCTAAAACTCATTCTCTCTAATCTACAGATAATTTTAATATTTGATATTTGTTGACATCCTTCGTATTTAAAAAAACGAGATACATATTTAACTCAACACTTTCAGTAAAATAAATGAAGCAATTAACTGAAGGCTATGTATGTATGTGTGTTTTTGGGGTGACATACACTGAGACCTAAAAGATCTATTGTGCCCTCTTGCTTCTACTCAGTTTCTGAGGAGAATCTCAGAAACTAGTAGTTCCTTTAGTCCTATTTCCCGGAGGAATTTTAGGATGTCTGCAGGCTTAAACTTAGGCGAATGTTCCTCTTGTATCCAGTAATCTCCCAGGTGCTGTGCTCTAGGATTTTGAAGTGCTGTGCAGTTGGAAAGTATGTGGATGGAAGGCTATCATACACACATACATACATATTGGCTTAACACCCCCGAAGGGGTAGCGCCGCTTTAAAAAGCTCTCTAAATCCTTTTTTTTGGGTGGATCAATCCCCTTTTCTTCCTTCATTTCCTTATATTTTTTCGGCAATCTGACGCCATTTCTTCCTATCTTTTGTTTTTTCCTTCCACTGCCTTATTCCTATGCTATTGAGGTCACTTATAACTTCCTGTAACCACGTAGCTTTAGGTCTTCCTCTCTTCCGCTTATCACAAGGTTTCCATTCCATCATTGCAAATATTGTTGACTTTGTACCTGCCCTCCATATGTGTCCCAACCATTTTATCCTCTGTTCCTTAATTTTTTGCACTATATCTTTTCCTATTTCATGTGCCAATTCTACGTTTGTTCGTTTTTTATATTCATCTCCAACTTTTTTCATTCCTAATATCATTCTCAATATCTTACGCTCTTGTATTCTGAAATCTTCCTGATGTTTTTTCGTCATTGTTAATGTTTCTGATCCATACCTCAATACAGATCTTATAATTGTTTTATATACCCTCATTTTCGTCTTCTTACTTATTAGTTTGCTTCGTAACAGCTTTTTATTGGTATGGAATGCTCTATTTGTGGCTGCTATTCTTTCTTTTATTTCGGTTCCTTTGTCTCCGTCATTAGATATTGTTATACCCAAGTATTTCATTTTATCTACCTCTTGAAAATTATAATTCCCAATCTTAATATTCCTATATTCACACTTCTTTTTGATTCTCAATAGCTTTGTTTTATCCTCATTTATTTTAAGACCATTTTTTTTCCTTCTTTACTATTTCTTTTAGCATCTCTTCCATAATTTTCCTATTTTTTGTCACTAGCGCAACATCATCAGCGTATGCTATTAGTTGACCTCCCTTTGTTCTCAAGTTTCCTTTACTTATCTAGGGCATAATCTGAGGCCAAATTGAAAAGTGTAGCTGACAATGAATCACCCTGTTTGACTCCTTTGTTGTATTCAAATTTTCTTGTTGTTCCTTCTGGGTTTTTATCTCCGCTCTTTTTATGTATCGTTATAATTTGACCTATATTCCATTACTCTGGCATTTCTTCATCTTCCCATATTTTATTTATTATTTGATATATTTTTTCTATCAGCTCGGCTCCTCCATATTTTATAAGTTCTATATTAATTCCATCACTACCTGGCGCCTTTCCATTTTTATATTTATTAATTAGAATAAAATTATTAATTATTTATTAATTAGAATAAAATTAGAATAAAAAAAAAATTATATCCGTTATTTCTTCTATTGTTGGTTTCGAGATTATTTCCTCGTTATCCACTTTTTGTATATCTATTTCTTCCGTATCTTCCGTTTCTGTTAATAACTCTTTAAAATGCTGCCATATTTCTTTATATTCCATTTCTTCTTCTATTATTTTTCCTTCTTCATTTTTTATTCCGGTTATTTAGCTTTTGTATGGTTTCCTTCGTATTTAAAAAAACGAGATACATATTTAACTCAACACTTTTAGTAAAATAAATGAAGCAATTAACTGAAGGCTAACACTCGACTGATAATGTTTCTTCTAACAATATTGTTGACTTTTCCAATTGGAGAAACACATGATCTATTTAGCCTTTTCTGTCTGTGAAAATAACTTCTTCACTTGCGAGTGTTTTTTATATTATCACAGATTCAAGCTTGTTTGTGCGTTGTTAGAAATTCGTTTCAATTAAAAGTAAAATGAATTCGCCTTCTCTTCATTAATTAAAAGTATTACAGATCGACTGGAAAGTTAACAAACGCGTTTAGATGAAAATTTTATTGAATAAAATTGTAGCAGATATTTATAATGGGAAATTTTCACTTACTGTGAAACTTGTCGCTTGTCTTATTAATATTTTGAAGGGAAAAAATTAAATCTGCAATACACGACTTATTAAACAAGGTGGACAACTTAAAGGATGTATTGTAATTGCTGGTAATTATAATTAGACCTGGAACCGAAAGGATTTTTGCCGAGGCATTGGGGGCTGATAGACAACGTTACTCCCCACTTTGAATTCCCGGTATGTCACCTCTAAAGTGTAGCTATAAAGGGGGGAATTTTCAAACGTGTAATATACTGGGTGTCCCGTCAATAAGTACCGTAAAGGCGTGATAGATCGTGAAGAAATATTTGAAAAACCCCAATGCAACTTTGCTCTAACCATCTTAGTTTGTGAGATACAGGCTGTTAAAAGGTGTAAAAGAAATACACATTTTATTTCATATTTTCTCGGAGGATGGAAGTAAAAATTTTTAAATTTTTGTAGGTTATTGTCTCTTCAAAACACATCAACAGTGTAAATTATGTTAAATTCTGATAAGCCAGTGGCGTGGTACGAGGGGTTCGTAAACTTTTATTGTACCATATTTTTGAAACACCTTGTATTTAGTCCTAAAGACTTTTGTATGCAATTCTTTATTAACCTTCCTACATAAAAGGTACCTACTCTCTGTTGAAATCGATAAAACACTCCATTTTTAATATTTTTAACTTTTCAATAAAGTGAAACATTTTTTTGAGCTGTTTTTTCATTAATTTGTAGATCACTTAAAACTAGTTTAAACACAAACATTTCTTATGGGTTTGTAATCCAAAGAGAAGATAAAAATATTTACGACTACTACAAATTTTTTTTAATTTTTTTATTTTTTTTTATTTATTATTTTTTTTTATTTTTTTTTTACTTTTTTTTTCTGAATTTTTTTATTATTTACCTGTCATACCCATGCTTTAGTATTTACATTGAACTGTTGAGATTGAGAATTTGAGAACCTATTATCACTCATGTTTCTAGAATGAGTGCATCATTAGTTCGAAAAGGTTTACACATTGTTGACCCACAACATGACAAAACTAGTAAAATGAAAAAGAAATCGGATGTTTTTAGACTTGCACCCCAAAATCATAAGTTGATAACAAAAGTTCATAAAAAAGGAAAAGAGGTGAAAATTAATGTGTTATCAACTGAGAAAAAACTAACGGTATCTGAAGCAAGAAAAAGTTATAAGTCAAAGGAACAAATACTGAAAGAAAATATTAGAAAATTGGAATTGATTAAAAAAGCCAGCGAAATTGAATTGGACAAAAATTTAGTGATACAAATTTATTGTTGAAAAACATTACAACATAAAAAAGTGTCTTACTGCAATAAAAAGTTAAAAATATTGAAAATGGAGTGTTCTATCGAGTTTATTAAAGAGTACCTTTTATGCAAAAAATGTAATGAAGAATTACAGACAGCTCTCAATACAGGGTGCTTCAAACATATGGTTTAGTAAAAGTTTACGAAATCCTTGTACCACGCCACTGACTCATTAGAATTTGACATAATAAATACTGTCGATGTGTTTTGTAGAGACAATAACCTACAAAAAATTTTAAATTTGTACTTCCATCCTCCGAAAAGATAAGAAATAAAATGTGTATATTTCTTTTACACCTTTGAACAGCTTGTATCTCACAAACTAAGAAGGTTTGAGAAAAGTTGCATTTGGGTATTTTGAATATTTCATAACGATCTATCATGCCTCCAATTTACAGTACTCATTTACGGTACACTCTGTATATCCATGATCCTGGATCATAGATCACACTTTAATTCTTGTTTTAGCTGCCAAATAATACACCAACAGACAAAAACTAATCTGCGGAAGCCATATTTTGAATTAGTCATCATCATAGGCGCAACTAGTATAAGATTTTTGGGGGGGTTGAAGCCCCAACTAGAAGGAAGATCATCGCAGGTGCCCCGCTGAAGGTACACCGTCAGCTTTTGTCAAAATTTATAATTTATAGTAAATACTATGCCCATAACACCATGTATTTTTCTCTATCAAGGGAAATTTTTAATTTTATAAAATCAATATTTTGTTCTAGGTAAACGAATTGGCCGGTTGGGGGGGCTTTACGGCTCTTTAGATGGGTTTTACCCCCCTCTAGTTGCGCCTATGGTCGTCATATGTCATAAGATCACATGTTGGCTACTAACTTATGGTCTTTACAGCCCCGAAATAGATTGAAGTTTGCTGGTAAGTTGAAATTCTTTTTTTTTCTAAATGATCCATTTCTAACCAACATCATCTGATTTAATCTCGATCTAGGTGCGCAGTAGTGAAGTGACCTACAAAAGTAACGATAATTTTAATACGGAACTACCCACCCACGACCACGAAAATTCCATCAACAAAAAAAAAGACAAAGAACGTATAAAATTTCTTTCGCGGACCATCAAATTGGTAGAAAGTATAACAACGACATCCATTTTACCAGTCTATTACCATAGAAGAACAAAAAATGATGGAAACTATTACGTTTTAAGGTCAACGGAAGCATTTAAAGAACCGTACGCGACAATAGACATGAACTTGAACAATGCCAACTCTTGAGTTTGTTGCACTTGTTTTGTTTCATATTATTTACCGACTGGTTGATTTTGTCTACTTGATGCTTATTTGGAGTTTGGCAACTGTAATATTAGGTATAATTTTTTTGCGGTATAATAAATTCATTGAATCTCACTTACATATACAGTGCGTCCATAAAGTAACGCAACAAAACTCCATTTAATTTGTTTATTACATTCAGTAACGTATAACTTTCCATAAACAATTTTTTTTGTACTCAGCCCACCCTGTAGGAGATAGGGCAGGCCAGTTCAAACGATTGATCCCTTCAGTTTCAAGATACTCATTTACAGCTCTGATCCGATGAGGTCGGGCGTTATCGTCCATAAAAACGAAGGAATTGCCAACAGCTGCGCGCCATAGTCTCACGAGAGGATGTAGAATCTCTCTGAGATACCTATCACCAGTCATCGTTCCCTCCACATGAATTAATTCTGTGCGATCATTTAACATGATACCAGCCCAAAACATATAGCACTTCCTCCTCTAAAGGGCGGCACGGGGCGAGCATGGGCAAGCTGAGCAACTCTCGTTGGATCCCGCCACACACGTATTCGATGGCTATCTTGTACCAAACAAATCCTTGTCTCGTCGGAAAAAAACACCGAATTCCAAAATTCTTCACCTATGAAGGTTTTACTGTGTACCTGCTTTGGAGTGTTCCTCCACTGAAGTCTATGTTGGCTTTGTGCCCATTTTTGCCCTCGGACTACCTTCTTTGTGGTCCCAAGAGCTGGTTCTGATCCAACATATGCTGTTGCTGCAGTGGTCTGCTAGTTCATTTAGTTCTTTCTGGCATTCTTCTACCAGTCTGGATGTTACCTTGCGGCTGTTTAAAGCTGCAAGTGCTGTTTGGCTGTCAGTTGCCTGTACCCCTGTACTTTGAAGCAACGTATTATACATATCGGGCAATCCGGAAATTAAAAAAGGGGGGTTTCATTTAGAAAGTTCATTAAAATGTATATAATTTACTAGTATACGAATACCAACAAACTGGAAGCAGTCGCATTCGTTTATTTTTATTCATTACGGAATTTTAATGTCAACATTCTTTTGACCCCCCATTTTTTTATGTTTATATTTATCAAAATATGGAGCGCCACTGGAAAAAACTTTTTCACAATTTGTATTTACTATTAAACAGTTTAGTTTGGAAGATTCTGTATCTGTATCTGTAGAGTAGGGAGGGTGAGTGTGTAGGCTCACAGCACTTAGGCCACATGTGACCCATTGTACATCCTCCCGAGGAGTTGTCCTCCTAGGTCATTGTCCATCCTGTCCTTCTCAGGAAGGTGGACAGGTCACTGGGAGACATCTCCTTTATATCGGCAGGTGTAGGCCAAGACTCACCGAACACACACTCTCTTATTGACGATAACTCCGGACACTCGCATAAGACATGCCTGACAGTTTCATCTTCCTGTTCACACATCCTGCATAGAGGTGTGTCCACTAGCCCCATAGTATGGAGGTGTTTACTTAGTTGACAGTGACCAGTCAGAAATCCTACTGTTAAACGTAGGTTTTTCCTGGTCATCGCCAAATATTTCTTCGGCGCCAGCTTCCGAGGGTCGCCCAGGGTGATCCTGGCAAAACTGCATCCTTTGATTCCATCCCATCTCTCAAGGGATTGAGCATGGGTGTAACGTTTGGTTAGTTCCGCAATTGTCGAAGTCGTTAGGCCGTAGGTGTCACTGGGTCCTAGAATTTTCAGTCCAGCGGCTTCCCTGGCTAAAGAATCAGCAATGCGATTTCCTTTACTCCTGTCGTGCCCTTTAACCCACCTCAGGATAATGTTGTTATCTGCCGAGACGTCAGCTAAATCTTGGTGGCACTCTAGTACTAGCCTCGATATAACACGTTGTCTGTTCAAGGCTAATAGGGCTTGTCTACTATCAGTGCAGATTATTATGGTTTTGCCAGAAATTCCTCTTCTGGTTAGTTCTTTTGTGGCAATTGAGATACCAGCCAGTTCTGTTCGAACCACGCTGGTATTGTTTCCCATTCCCCACTTAATCTTGAGGCTCAGTGCTCTCGAGTAAACTCCACAGCCTGAGCCTTCTTTCATTTTTGAACCATCTGTATATATGCGTATTGCATTTGCAGCATCTGGCTCTGTGTTCTGTTTTATTTGAATTTTGTAGGGTTTGTTAAACAAAAACCTGGGTTCAATTGCATCGTTGGCTGCCTGCAGGAGAGGTAGCGCAGTGAGCGCTTCCTTCCATAGGCTCAACCTCAATTGGCCCATTCCTACTTCGGGGTTTACACCAGCCGTGCGCAATCGTACCATTGCCATTAACGCAACCTCCTTGACGTGTAGGTCCAGAGGGGTCAGACCAGTAATTAGTTCCATTGCTGCAGTTGGTGTTGTTCTCATGGCTCCTGTGATGTTCAAACAAGCCATTCGCTGTATTTGATATAATTTTTGGATGGCCGTTGCTTGTAGAACCTTCGGTCCCCATGCAATTGCTCCATACGTTAACATGGGTCTTATTATTGCAGTGTAGATCCAGGTGACCACACGGGGCGACAGACCCCATGTGCGTCCCACTGTCCTCCGACACTGCTCATATGCCACATATGCTCTTTTTGCTCTGCTGTGTAGATGAGAGTTCCATGTTAGTTTCCTGTCGAGGGTAATACCAAGGTATTTCACCTCTTCCGAAAAGTTTAGTTTGCTTTTGAAGATTTCGGGAGGTTTCAAACCCGATAAACTTCTTTTCCTGGTGAAAAGGACCATCTCAGTCTTTCTGGGGTTGATCGACAGTGAGTGTTCCTTACACCATTTTTCAATTAATTTAAGCCCATCCTGCGCTCTGTCGCACAGTGTGTTCACAAATTTGCCAGTCTGCAAGATAACTATGTCATCTGCGTATGCAATTGTGTAGAATCCATTGTTGTTGAGGTGATTAATCAGGGTGTCTAGGACTATGTTCCACAGAAGGGGTGATAAGACTCCTCCTTGTGGACATCCCCTCATGACCAGTCCTCTTACTGTGATGTCTTCTACATTGATACTTATTGCTCTACTAGAGAGCATCTTGAGTATCCATTCTCCTACTACCAGAGGTACATTCCTGGAGTTGAGTTGTTGGGTAATTGTTGGAAAGGTTGTTTTATCAAACGCTCCCTCGATATCTATGAATATACCCAGGGTGGATTCTTTGTTGTCCAATGATCTTTCGATTCTGCCAACCACTTGGTGAAGGGCCGAATCAGTGGACCTTCCCGGAGTATATGCATGCTGATTTGGATGAAGTGGGTTGTGAACTAGCACTTCATCTCTTATATACCGCTCGCATAGCCTCTCCATTGTTTTTAAAAAGAACGATGTGAGACTAATTGGTCGGAATGCTTTTGGTAAGGTGTAGTCCATCCTACCTGGTTTGGGTATAAATACCACTCGTACTTCTCTCCACTTACTGGGAATATACCTCAGAGCTAAAGAGGCTCTGAAAATTCCAACCAGGTGCGGCATAAGAGTATCCATTCCCCATTGAAGTAGGGCTGGTCTTATTCCGTCAGGTCCTGGTGACTTGAAGGGGGAAAAGCCCGATATGGCCCATCTTATCTTGTCCTCATCAATTAGTGCACTAGCATATTGCCAGTCATATTGTGAGGGTGTTGTTGATACTTCCGTCCAGTTTGACGTTCCAGGAAAGACAGAACCTGGGAAGTGAGTTTCCATAAGAATCTCAGCGCTCTCTTGAAGGTTGGCGGCCTTGTCGCCATTTTCCCTTGTCAGGATGCCGATACTCTTATGGTGGTCGTTTGAGAGTGCCTTCTGTAGCCTAGAAATTTGTGGGAAGTCTTCGACTGCCTCACAATAGGCTCTCCAGGCTTCTCTTTGCTTTTGTCTGCAGACTTTTTTGAACTCTTTGAGGTTGGCTTTATA
>CAJUYI010007251.1:0-10337 GCA_910591695.1 Galerucella pusilla
CGAACATAGATACACAATCCCGAAACTTCGAAAATACACTTATACACTCCCGACACGTCCTCCGATTCAAAATTTAATTCGTTACTGAAAGCGAGATTTAATTTAATATTGATTTATTAGTCATGCCATTCGACATAAACAAGTGTTCGTCATCGATGTGAATTCAATATACACTGGCCGCCCCATTTAAAAATATAAAGACAGATTATATTTAAAAACGTTTTTCTATACTTTTTGATATTCTTAGTATACAGGGAAAGTATAAAAGTTCCAAAATAATTCATAAATAAAATTTCTTAGGATATTCTAGGAATTTACAAGAAAATAGTTATTGTAAATTCTATTTTCAGTATAATTTTTGACAGCAGTGTATATATCGACAAAATAAACATGTTTTAGAAGGGATATTCTTCTTCTTCTTCTTATTTTTTTTTTGGTCTCCACCTTACGGTTTTTATTTCTATTTATGTTTACTGTGACTTTTTTAGCCTCATTTGTTGCTGTTATTCACGGAAAGAAAAAGAGACTAAGAAATATCGGTTGACTTCTTCCTTTTCTTTAATTAATAGGGGATACTTTATCTGGCTTATACAGAACAAAATTTAAATTTTATAACATAACCTATATTACTGTTTTCGCTTCTTTCTTCACTAGTAATCATGATTTTGAAAAAGAAGATAACATAAATGTTACCTACATAGAAACATACCAGTTATACGTGGCTCAACATTTTCTTATTTGAAATATGAACAACCAGCTCGCAAAAAAAACATATCCTTGTCTATCTATTAAAAGAGACAGGTTTTTACAAGTTTCGCCAATCCCTTTTGAAGGTAAATTAATGAGTGTGTGTGGTCTATGTGGGATGAAAATAAAATTATGTAGGAGTGTTCTTCAAAACATACAAAATGAGTCACAACTATGGGTTGGGAAAACATTTTTTAAGGATTATCTTTATCTACTTTTGTAAACCGCGACCTAATTCGCAAGCCCTCCACCAGAAGGATTCAATATTTCAATAAACGTGCTAGCTGGAGGATTGTTTGTATTACTACCAACTGAAAAGTGTGTTAATAGGGCAATGTTTCAACTGTAAAAGGGTTTATTATCAATAGTAGGGCATTCCTAAGCGGGGTGAACGAATTATTAATAAAACTGACACGATTATACATTGGGTATCCGATAAGTACATTCAATAAGATATTTAAAACAACTGGGGAACTCGGGAATTAGTTATTTTTAGAGATATACTCTTTCCAAAGTCAATGTAAAGACATGAGAAGAAAGTAAGGTTGTCAGACGTATAAAAAATTAGCTACTTATTTTATATTTTTTTGTTTCAGAATGAATAGTATGTGATAGAATTTATCTTTTACGTTGAAGTGAATCGAAAATGACATCGAAATTAGTCCAAATGCAGGTAAGTAAAACTATAATCTAAAAGTAAACACGATATTGATAAGATACAGTGGCGTAACAATAGGGTGGCGGGGCTGGCAAAATGCCACGGGCCCCCGACCCAAGAAGCCGCGAGCTCAAAAATACTTTTTTACATTGTATTTGAGTTTTTCATTTTATTTGAAAAGATTTCTACATGAAATCCAAAGTGAGACAACTGAAGACCATAATACAATTTAAGTTAATCGTTAATCGGGACTACAGACCATTCCCTCTCACCTAAGAGAGGAGACCTACGGCCATTAGTGGGATACATATAGGTACAACGTGTTATTTAGTACGTGACGATTTTTACCGATAGGGCCCCGTCAAAAGAATTTGCCACGGGCCCCAAATGGTATAATTACGCCACTGTTAGGATATGGAATTAACAACAAATAAGGGTGTAATAAACATTTGCAATAAAAAAGGTGTTAGTAGATAAAATAGTATGAAAAGTTTCACGCCGAATGGAAGTACCTAGGGATCTGTATCTGTACAGCACTTAGGCCACATGTGACCCATTGTACATCTTCCCGAGCAATTGTCCTCCTAGGTCATCAAGGTGGACAGGTCATTAGAAGACATCTCCTTTATATCGGCAGGTGTAGACCAAGACTCACCGAACACACACTCTCTTATTGCCGATAACTCCGGACACTCGCAAAAGACATGTTTGACAGTTTCATCTTCTTGTTCACACATCCTGCCTAGAGGTGTGTCCACTATACTCGATTTGAAATTTGTTGATAGTAATAAATCATTTTTGGCAGCCGATTCCATAGGCGCACCTACCTGACGTGCCGGTTTGATCCCTATTTACTTATCCGAATAATTTAGTAATCATTATTGTCATAACAGGTAAAAATAATTATGCCGAGAATTCCGGGAACAATTAATACACAATGTTACTTCAGGTTGTTACGAAAAAGGTAGGTAGGTAGGTAGGTACCTCTACTTATTGGTATAAAACTGTGAGTCATTTTAAGAGCGAACAAACCTAATGCGAGTATTCTAGGACACACATTTGGGTAATTTTTGAAAATGGAGAGTCTTTCAGGATTTATTCCAGTTAAGCGAGCTGCGAAATCAGCGCTAAGCATTAGTGAAAAGATTATTGTGCTTAATGTATTTAATGCACTTAGATATCAAAAAAGTGCAATAAGTATCGATTCTACAGTGGAACTTTGTTCAAAGATGACAGGTATTGGAAAAGCAACCATCTACAGGCTGATGCGGGAAGAAAAGACAGGAACCGTGACGCCACCAAAACCATCTCCAGGAAGGCGAACAATACCGATCGATGAGGACGAAAAGGCCATCATAAGACGAAAGGTGCATTCATTCTATTTCAATAAGGAGATCCCTACTTTGGATAGAGTTTTAGGGGCAGTAAAAGAAGACTTTCCTTCAATCAAGAGAGATAAACTATGGAAAGTTCTAAGAGAAATGAATTTTAGATGGGAAAAACATAGTCGGAAGTCTCATTTGCTCGAAAAAGATGAAATAGTGTGTTGGAGACGTAATTATTTGAGAAAAATAAGACAATTTCGCAATGAAAACAAAACAATTTTCTATTTGGACGGAACATGGCTGAACGAAGGCTACACAGTTGGAAAAATATGGACAGACAAAAATGTGACTTCTCACCGGCAAGCATTTTTAGACGGTTTATCAACAGGAATAAATCCGCCCTCTGGAAAAGGAAAACGATTAATTATAACTCACATCGGTAGCTCCAATGGCTTTTTAGAAGGTGGACTATTATCATTCCAATCAGTTCGTACAGGCGATTACCACGAGGATATGAATGCTGATGTTTTTGAGGAGTATTTCGAACAAATGATAGAGCTGATTCCACCTGGCTCCGTCATTGTGTTAGATAACGCTCCGTATCACTCCAGAAGATTGGAGAAGATGCCTACAACTGCTTGGCGAAAAGCAAAAATTATCGAGTGGCTTGTGGAGAAACAAATACAATTTGAGGACAATATGGTTAAAAAGGAGTTGCTATCAATTGTAAACACCCATAAACATCGGTTTCAAAAATATGTTGTTGACGAAATGGCCAAAAAACAAAATATAATAGTGCTTCGGCTCCCCCCCTACCATTGCGAATTAAATCCCATCGAACTGGTATGGGCTCATGTGAAAGGTTATGTGGCTAGAAAAAATACCACTTATAAAATGAGTGATGTTCAAAAACTCTTTGAAGAAGCGCTTCAAGAAGTCAACGCGGGGAAGTGGCAAAGATGTATAGAGCATGTAATAAAGGAGGAGGAAAAAATGTGGCAATTGGATAGTTTACTGGAGAAAACGGTAGAACCACTTATTATCAATTTAGGGGAAGAAGACAGTCCCTCAGATATTTCATTTTCTGATGATGATTAATTTAAAGCGAAGAAATGTAATGACTTACTATAAATTTTATAGAATTTCAAATAGAAACATTTTTCCAAATTTACTTGTTTATTGGTTGCTTTATTGTTATTAGTATTATATTTATACAAATACAAGGGTAACAAATTATGCCACACATCCGAATGTTCACTAAATTATATAATTATTGTGTTTAATATAAACTTAAACCCACCCGAAAGCACGTACATGAGTGCAAAACATCACAGGTAGAATCCTACCGCTTATTGTTCGAGCCTCGGGTTAAGCTTTGTATTCGACGCCCTTATCAGATATATAGGGATGGAAAGTTTAATAAATGCAAAAGGCCTATACTTTCAATGTAAATACTATTTAAAACTTGGCAATTTAGGTGGTCCACTTTGTATACGTGTTTGACGGATTTTAATGATTTATTACTATCAACCAATTTCAAATCGAGTATAGCCTCATGTGTTTCCTTAGTTGACAGTGGCCAGTCAGAAATCCTACTGTTAAACGTAGGTTTTTCCTGGTCATCGCCAAATATTTCTTCGGTGCCAGCTTCCCAGGGTCGCCCAGGGTGATCCTGGTAAGACTCCATACTAACGTTTGGCCAGTTCCGCAATTGTCGAAGTCGTTAGGCCGTAGGTGTCACAAATTTCCCAAGTATGAACCTGTGGCACATTTGCATCTTTTACTTGATGGTTTTGTACACAATGGTAGTTTTTTGCAGTCGATAAGCCAACACCATTTAGCGTGAAACTTATTATACTTATTATACATTTTGTTATCTTTTTTTCCTTCATACTCAATAATATTATATTCTCGTAGATATGACTCATAATGTAATATAACAACAACAATATCACCTACAAAGTCTTTTTTATCATACAGAATGGCTTAAAACGATTTTATCTTAGTAAATATACAATATATATATATAAAATAATAAAGTTAAAATTCTTTTAGACATACTCTTCTTTCGTTCATCGACCTTTTTTTTCGTAATTAAGTAAAATGATGAGGGAAACGTTGCCCTAACGGCACATTTGGAAAATACAACATCTATTTTAATAACTTTCATATACTTGTTAATGGGTAAGCTTTTTTTAACGACATTCGCAAGATAAGACAACGTTAATGAATTTAACTGTGAACAGTTAAAAGGTTATCAGTTGCTCACACTTTTCAATAGTTATCATTCACAACTAATTTCTAATTTGATAAGTAGAGTGTCAATATCAGTAAAGGCGTTACAATTACCCCCTTTTTATCCATATTTGTTTCACCACTAATTTCAAATATGTAGAAAATGTTGGATACAATTTTATACAACCGATATGACTACATACTTTTGACTCTACCTGTATATCCGTTATACCTAGCTCTTTCTAGTCAACGCCATTCGATTCAGCATAAAATTTTCTATGTAAAGATGATTTTTTTCCTCTAAAATATTCCCATAGTCTTCTATTTTTTTAAAAGCAGGAGAGGAAGGATATAGTGTAGGATACCTGTACGTCAAGGAGGTTGCGTTAATGGCCATGGTACAATTGAGGCTAAGCCTATGGCAATATGTGCTTACTGAGCTACCTCTGCTGCAGCAGCCAATGATGAAATTGAAACCCAGGTTTGTGTTTAATAAACCCTACAAAATACAAATAAAACAGAACACAGAACCAGATGCTGTAAATGCAATACGCATATATACAAATGGCTCAAAAATAAAAGAAGGCTCAGGATGTGGAGTTTACTCCAAGGCACTAAGCCTAAGGATTAAGTGGGGAATGGGAAACAATACCAGCGTGGTACAAACAGAACTGGCTGGTATCTCAATTGCCGCAAAAGAACTAACCAGAAAAGGAATTTCTGGCAAAAACATAATAATCTGCACTGACAGTAGACAAGCCCTATTGGCCTTGAAAAGTCAACGGGTTATATCGGGGCTAGTACTAGAGTGCCACCAAGATTTAGCTAACGCCTCGGCAGATAACAATATTATCCTGAGGTGGGTTAAAGGGCACGACAGTAAAGGTAATCGCATGGCCGATTCTTTAGCCAGGGACTAAAAATTTTAGGATCCAGACTTCGACAATTGCGGAACTAGCCAAACGTTACACCCATGCTCTATCCTTTAAGAGATGGGATGGAGCCAAAGGATACAGTCTTGCCAGATTCACCCTGAGAAGCTGGCGTCGAAGAAATATTTGGCGATGACCAGGAAAATCCTACGTTCAACAGTAGGATTTCTGACTGATCACTGTGAAACACCTCCATACTATGGGGCTAGTAGACACATTTCTATGCAGGATGTGTGAACAGGAAGATGAAACTGTCAGGCATATCTTATGCGAGTGTCCGGAGTTATCGTCAATAAGAGAGTGTGTGTTCGGTGAGTCTTGCCGATATAAAGGAGATGTCTCCTAGTAACCTGTCCACCTTCCTGGGAAGGACGGGATGGACGATGACCTGGGAGGACAACTCCTCGGGAGGTCTTGTGGGCCTACACTCAACCTCCCTACTTTACAGATACAGATACAGGATATAATGTGGAATCTAACCCACTCAAAGTTTAAATGGAAAATGATCTTGTTTTCGAATTGAAATATTTGCTTTCAATTAATCTAGGCCACTACCTTTTAAGGAACACAATTAAAAAACAGTCCTGCCCCTTTATCTCATGGTTATTAACTTTATTAAAGTGATCCAATTATTAAATTAGAACATTCTACTTAATTTCTAGTAAGAAGCTTAGATAGTATTATTCCAAATATTTAGGAAAAATGTTGGGTTAAAAATTAGGCAGTTTCAATATTTTAATTTTTATGGATAAATATTATTAACTGAAAGGTTATATAAGCAATGAATAAGTTATCGAGTCCCAGCTCGGTTGACCTTGTACTTAACTGATTTGGATAAACAACTATAAAAAAAATAAACAACAAGACAATAGTTAACGAATGAATCAAGTGAGTTACAAAAGGATTTCGTGAGGCATGTTGTGGAAGTCGGCATTGGGTAATGACGATTTAATGTATGCAACTTTTTAGTACAGTTGGAGAATTTTTAAATGATGAATTTGTTATTAAAAATCGTCAGACACAGTCAGCTGTTCCTCTCTCGTTACTTTTTATGACAAATGAAACAAAAACACACACACAAATTGTTGAATCACCTTATTGGTCGTTACCTATGATTCTATACACTTTTTTTACGTTGAAATGACTCACTAATAGTTATTTGTGTACCAAGGCCGTAATGTTGATCTTTTTTGGCCGAATCTGAAATTTGCGGCCGAGGCGTAGCCGAGGCCAAGCAAATTTCAGGTGAGGCCAAAAATATCATACGGCCGAGGTGCACACAAAATTTTTTAAGCGAGTGTCTCATCAAATAGGTAACAACTTTTTTTTACAATTTTGTTTCTAAACAGAGACGAAACTGGAAGATTAGATTCAAATTTTTATTAACCAAATGAAAAGTGTATTATTAAGTAACAAAGATGTGTACAGAATTACTTACAGTAAGTATGATAAACAGAAGTTGGGTCATAACGAAGTTAATAAATTAGGGCATTATTTGCTATTAATTGTTATGTTAAATGTACATTTACTACATTTTGAAAATGTAATACCACTTTTAGACATGACATTGTTAACAAACATTTCATTTTCTTGATTTTCCGTAACAATGGTTCTTGCTGGAAAGCTGCTTACTGAAGTACCATCTAATTCAATTTCTTTGGAATTATTTTGAACAGAAGAACGCATACCTGAAGTACCTTTTCCTCCTGCAAGAATTCTATTTGAAATTTCCTTCTTTCTTGAAATGGAATCTTCAATGTAGCCTTCTGCTACAGAGTTAGACTTCCAACCTCCGTGGCTTTTTAACATTAAAATATCAGCCCCTGTTTCAACCAAGAGAGAGGCTGAACTTCTTCTAAAAGAATGACCCGTATACTTATTAGCATTTGGTAATTGTAGATACTGTGCAATAAGTGATGGTATTTTTCCAAAGGTATGAACACCAACAACTTGTGTAGAACATTTTCCTTGGCGATAATTTATAAAAAACGTTTGATGACGTACATTGAAAGGTCGTAAATTTAAGTATTTTCGAATCAGCTGTAGGGCACTTATATTTTCAATTATTTCATCAGTTATTGTAAATACTCGTTTTTTACCGGTTTTTGTCTCCGGGACTGTGATTACTAACAAGTTTCCTTTGTCTTGAATATCATTTATAGACAACTGCCTTAGTTCATTTCGCCTACAAGCACCAGTCAATCCAATTATCAAGCAAACCTAAAAATATTACAATATAGTTATAAGAACAATGAACTTTAAAAATATTGTGTTTTATTACCTTCCACATTAAGTAGTTCTTATCTGGAGCTTCTGTTAAGAATTTATTGATATCGTCTCTTGTAAAAACTGCCGACTTTTTCGCTTCGTAACCCACATTTTGCTTTTTCAAAAAAGCATTCAGTTTTGAAAACTTGCTGATATCAATGTTATTTTTGACCATAATTGTTGATTTTAACATCGAGTATACGGACCATAATGTTGATGATTTTGAAACCTTGGCCTTTTCCAGAAAAAATGCGAGAAGTACTTCTTCTTTTAATTTTTTAATCTTATGTATGTTGCACCATTCCATAAAAATCTCATACTGGTTTAAGTAAATCTGCCTGGATTTTTCAGGTAATAAATTTAGAGTCGCTGCATTGGCGGCTTCATAAATTTCAGCTGGATTGTCACTATCACTGTCACTCATTTTTCTTTTTAACTGTTTTTTATCACAGTATACACCGTAAATGTGGTTTTTATTATTTGTTAGTTATTTATTTTACATTTCATTTCACTGACAGAAACGGAAAGCTTGTAAATAAACAGCCTGGCAACGGAACCTTTCCTTTTGTTTTATGGGTAAATAATTCAAACATGCAAATTAAGTGTGTCTAGTAGGCCGCCTTCATAATTTGACAATCTTAATATCGGACGTGGAAATAACTCAAATAAGCAAATTAAATGTTTCTAGTAGGTTGCCCTCATAATGACTTTGTTTGCAAAAGCGGCCGTAAAGTAAAAAAGCGGCCGTAAAGTAAAAAAGCGGCCGTAAAGTAAAAAAGCGGCCAAAAAAGATACACTTTAGGGACGTTAATAGATCCGTAAAACTTCATTTTTTGTGACACTCGCTTAAAAAATTATGTATAACAAAAACATATTTTCAATTCAATAATGATTTTTATGAGCAGAATTTCGGTCTTGCCATGGGCTCTTGTCTCTCACCAATTTTGTCGAATATTTACATGGAACATTTTGAAGCCGAAATAGTAAATAATCAAAAATTAAAACCAATTGTCTGGTGGAGATATGTAGAGAGACATCTTCGCAATATGGCCTCATGATTTAATATCTCTTAATGATTTAAAAAAAAATATAAATGAAGGAGAGGAATCTATAAAATTTGAAATTGAAATTGAAAATAACAATTTTTTGCCATTTTTAGATGTTCTTATTATTAAAACATATACAGGGTATGAAACGAGTGTATACCGCAAACCAACACACACTAATAGATATTTGAATTTTGACTCTAATCATTCTATAAGCGTTAAAAAAGGGATAGTAAAATCTTTATACGATAGGGCTAGCATCATTTGTTCTAGTGATGATCAATTTACAAAGGAGAAAACTTTTTTAAAAGATGTTTTAAATAACAATAATTACCCTGCAGAATTTGTAAATAAGGAGATTAAGCATATAGAGAGGGGCTCATTGTTAATACCCCATAACAATAATATTAATAATTCAGCTAACATAATTTTTGGGAACTTAACAATACCGTATGTTAAGGGTTTATCCGAAATAATTAAAAAAATTGGTAACCAATTCAATATTAGAACTAGTTTTAAATCGAATAATACATTGAGATCAATACTAACAAAAACGAAACCAAAGAATGAAGAACAATCTTCAAAAAACTGCATATATCAAATATCATGTGAGTGCGACAAATTTTATTTAGGTGAAACATCTAGACCATTGAAAGTACGAATAAACGAACACAAAAAATATATCAAAGATAGGGAATTCTTTAAGTCAGCTATTTGCAAACATGCTTGGGAAGAGGGTCATCAAATTCAATGGGATTCATCAAAAATAATATTAAAAGAATCCAATAATAAAAGACGGAAAATCGAAGAAACTGCTTTAATACAACTAAATGCAGATAAATGTGTAGCTAGTATTTCAGCCGAATGTAGTCAAATTTGGTTACCAATGTTAGAAAGAGAAATTTCCAATAATCAATTACCTGCGTTATCAGGATAGCATCATAAGTTTTTATCCAGGTTTTCTTATGATTTATAATTTGAATAGTTGTTAATCGATACACATTTCAATACACAAAATCACAAAACTGAGTATACATATTTCAAAAACTTAAATATTCATACACAAAAAAACTATCAAGAAACGCGTTTTATTAACAACATTTCCAATATAAGCGAAAAAAACGCG